>NAJN01000019.1:0-57734 GCA_005059845.1 Cryomyces minteri
TACAGAAACCCCGGCTTTCTCGGCAAGTTCTGGGAGCTCCAAAAGGTGATGTGGACGACCAACGCCGGACTTGTTGAATCTCATGCGTGGGACTCTCGACCACCATCCTGGCCAGTGCTTCGCCGTGGCATCAACTTCTGGGGCAAAGACCATCGTCAGATATACCTGATTGGCAATCCACTCATCTGGTGGTCCTCAACTGCGGCCATTGCCGTCTATGTTGCGGTCAAGGGACTTGCTGTTCTCCGGTGGCAGCGTGGATACAAGGACTACAGCGTCACGACTTTCAAGCGCTTTGACTACGAGATCGGTTCCTCTGTGCTTGGCTGGGCTTTCCACTACTTTCCCTTCTTCCTCATGCAGCGTCAGTTGTTCCTCCACCACTACTTCCCAGCGCTCTACTTTGCGATCATCACACTCTGCCAAGTTTATGACTTCGTCACCGCTCGCTTTGGTGGCATCGGTCTGAAAGAACGGCCAGTCATCGGACAGGCTGGCACTGTGGTGTTCTTGGCGGCGAGTGCTGTCGTGTTCACTATCTACGCACCGCTCGCATACGGCAATGCTTGGACACAGGATGAGTGCAAGATGGTCAAGCTGTTCGATACTTGGGATTGGGACTGTAACAACTTCCACACCAGCGTAAGTCTTCCCAAGGTGTCCCTTCTGCGGTGGTCGTCTTCGCGACAAAGATTCCAACAGCCAAAATCACTGACGAGACACAGTACGCACAGTACTCGCCCATCGAAGGTGCCCCACAAACCACCATTGGATCCGACGCAGCATCCTCTCCCGCCGCCGTCCCTGGTCCCGCCAACCCGCAAGCTGACAACCCGAAAGACGACGTCTTCGTGACGCCGCAGCCCGCCGCGCAAGCTCCGATTGTCGGCACCGAAGAGAAGATCGAGTACCGCGATGAGTCGGGCAACCTGCTCAACGACGAGCAGGTCAAGGAGCTCGAGGGCAGAGTCTCCTTCAAGACACGCTACGAGACACGCACCCGCCTTGTCGATCAGATGGGCAACGAGATCCACGACGGGATTTGGGAGCCCGACACCGAAGGCGTGGCTGGGACGATCGCGGAGGGCGAGAACCCCCCAACCGGCGGCGTGCCGGAGACGCGGGCGAAGGAGGTGCCGGCGTCTGTTGCGGTGGGCGATGATGTCGAGAAGGAGAAGAGTGTTGAGAGGAGCGATGCGGGGAGTGCGAGACCGGAGAGTAGCGCGGGTGAGGCTACGAAGAAGGCTTGACGTGGAAGCGGCACAAAAGGCGGGACGATGAATTCCCTTGTAAGATAGCGCAGCGATTGGGTGTCCAAGGGAGGCGAATGGTAGTGTTGTCAGGGGGAAGGAAGATGTAAACAAATCCATGGTATCACGCGTTGCTTCGACGACGTACGGCATGAGAGTGACCAGAGTCTGGCAACGCACAGTCCTGATCCAACGGACACGTGCCATGCATGTACACCATCCGCAGCTTGTCCTGCCCCTCTGCCTGCGACCCCCCCTCCTCGCTCCACCACTCTCCCTAACCCCCTCTGCCCTTCTCCCCAACAAACCCGCCTACTTCCCCTCCCCCTTCGCCAACCACGCCAGCGCCGCAACCGCGTACGCATCGACGGCGACCCGCAGCGTCGGCATCACCGCCGGCGCGAACCACGCGCTGTGATTGATCGGCACGTCCTCGCGCACGCTGCCCTTCCTCTCGGCCTCGTCCCACGCGCCGGGGTCGGTGCCGCCGTAGATCCAGAAGCTGCTCGGCCGCCGCACCGCGCTCGCCAGCACGCCGAAGTCCTCGCTGCCGGACAGCCGCGGCGCGTCGGTGGCGTAGCCGTGCTCGCCCGGCTCGAAGTGCGCGCCGAAGGCGGCCTCGAGCGTCGCGGTGGCGGCGCCGTCGTTGACGGTGAAGGGGAAGGTGGACGTGGGCGTTATGGTGGGCGGGGCGGGCGCGTCGGAGGCGCGCGCTTCGGCGGCGAGGACGCGCTCGATGGCGCCGAGGGCTTGCGTGCGGAGCGAGGCGTCGAGGGTGCGCAGGTTCAGCTTGAGGGTCGCGCTGGCCGGGATGATATTTTCGGCGTCGCCGGCGTGGATACTGGAGACGGTCAGGACGGTCGGCGTGCTGGCGTCGAGCTCCCGGCTGACGACAGTTTGGAGCCGGAGAATCGTGCTGGCGGCCATGACTATCTGAAGAGGGATGGGTTTTAGCGGGAGTGGGGTTGGGAGGTGGTAGTACAAAGGGAAAGTGTGGGGAACAGCTAGTCTGGCATCTGCGAAAATGTGACAAGTGCGGCAAGGTGCTGGCTCTCTACATTGCGAACTGGGGAGAGAAGAGAAGGCGATGCAAGGTAGGAGAGAGAGGGGAGAAAGATTGATTGAGAGGACGGGAAGTGAGAGCAGAGAAAGAGAGGAGGGGAAAGAAGGCGACACATGATTTTCGACAGAGTATGCGATCGCAATCGGAGCTGCCCATGCGTGTGCTTCGGCAACAGAAGAAGAGATACATACAGGATCTACAGTGTGATGAGGCTGACTCGCATGCCCTCCTCTCCCATGCAGCGTGACAGCCATGCTATCAGCCGCCGAAGCCATAAGGCCTCGCTTCGTGCCAATTGTGCCTTCTCCACGTCAGCAAGCCCGCAAAGCCCTCAGCCCACAGCTCGGACGGCTTCACCCACCCGACCGATACGGCATGACATGCCCGCCCAGCACCACATCCGGCACCGGCACCCTCTCGTAAAGCCCGTCGTCGACCATCCGCTGCGCCCCAGCCCCCTTCTCCTCCGCCGGCTGGAACACCAGCACCAGCGTCCCGCTCCACTCCGCCTTCGCGCCGTACAGCAGCTCCGCCGCCGCCAGCAGGCTCGTGACGTGCATGTCGTGTCCGCACGCGTGCATGACCGGCTTCTCCACCCCGTCCGCTTCGTCGACCATGCGCGCCGTGCTCGCGTACGGCAGGCCGGTCTGCTCTTCGACGGGCAGGCCGTCCATGTCGGCGCGCAGCAGCACGGTCGGGCCGGCGCCGTTTTGCAGCACGGCCGCGAGACCATGCCCGCCGATGTTGGGGTAGAGCGTGAAGTCATGCAGCTTGGAGAGCCGGCTGTGCACGGTGGCGGCGGTCTCTTTTTCTTGGTGCGAGAGCTCCGGGTGCGCGTGCAGGTGCTTGTAGAGAGAGATGTAGGGGCTGAGATCGGGGCGGTGGGATTGCACGATTTTGCTGATCGAAGACATGATGGCGTAGTTGAGTTTGAGATGGAAATATGGGCTATTGTGGAGGATTTGATACCATCCAACACGGAAAGCGATCTGATGCAACTCGACCCTCTGTTTACACTTGGAACCTAACCTTCTTAGAGTCGGGCTTACATGCAGACTGACAGAGAGAAGAGCTTCAAGGAATACGTTCGTGTTGTGTGATGCCCTTCTACGGTGCGAAAGCGGAGTAACATTGGGATACAGAGCTTACCATGACAGGCAGGTCGACGAAAAGTGGGACGTCGGAGGGGAAGTCACCTTCCTCGTGTACTTCCTATACCGCTCTGCGTAGCTGGCGACAAGAAGGCTGTTAGGCGAACCACAGTAGTAGTGCTCTCTAGGCCTGTCTTGGAGCGCGAAGTCGAACATGCCATTTGTGTCTGTAACACTCGCACTCGTCACATTTGGCAGTGCAAGTGTGATAGTCGTGGTTGACAAGGTATGGATAAGATCAGTGCGTAATATTCATCTATGTCGTATAGTTACATACATACAGTCGCATCCAGCTCCGTTCGTGCCTCGTAAATCATGCAAGCACTTCGCACCAAAGATAGGTAAGGAGATTACAATGGGGTATACGCTGGTATGCAGAGCCGGACACAAGTAGCCCATCGATTGATACAACAACATCATCACTTCCCAATCCAGCTCCTCCCACTCCCCCGCCACGAGAAGCGTCCGGAATGCACCCTCTCGTCGCCGTCTCCCAGCACGACCATAGACGGCAAATCCCTCCGTGATCTACGGTCAATGCCCAGGTGCTCTCTGCTATCCCGGCCCAGATAGATGCCGAACGCGTACCGGGGCAGCGCCTCGTTCCGGTGCGCCGCTTCCCTGTTGTCCCTGCTCGTGCGCGAGTCCGTCAGACTCCACGAACTCTGGCTGGGATTGTGGGCCGGGTCATCTGGATGCTGCTGCGCTTGCGGGTAGGAGACTGAGGGTCGTGACGCCTCCGCCATTGGGACGGTCAGCAGGCGCGTGACAAGCGCCGTCTTGGTGGTCGGTGCATCGAAGGCTGGGTCGACGAGCAGGCGGGACTGGTAAAGGAAGGAGACGGTGCCGGCGAGAGTGTTGGTGTCGTGGGGAAGGCGTCGTTTGCGGCCGGGGAGCGCGGCGGCGAAGCTGAGGGCAACGATGGTCAGAAAAGCGCACAGAGCGTAGTAGGCGGGCAGGTGGGCGGCGATGCGGACGGTTTGCGAGGAGACGTAGAATTGCGCCCAGAAGCAGCCTCCAGCTAGGATGGGTATGGCGGCGGCGATGAGGGTGATGAACGACAGGTAGGCAACTTTGAAATGTCCATTGCCCGCTGCTGCCACAGTGACTGAGACGGGGAGGCGAGAGGAGTAGTCGAGGAGCAACGAGTGCTCTGCTACTGCGCCCAGGGGCGAGGACAGTGAGGCGTAAGGTTGCAGACGGCGGAATGTACCATCGATGGTAAGCCAGAAGAGGAGAAGCAGCGTAGCTATGATTGCAGGTAAGAAGGAGTAGAGGAAGTTTGTTGGTGAGAAGCCGGTTGAGTTGGTGATGGGCGAAACGGCAGGAGAAAAGCCACGGCCAACGGCGCCGTTGATGAACGAGACAATCAGAACAGCAAGGAGGAGAACAGTGGCAATGACAATCCACAAGATTGCGAAAGCGTCTTTGAGGAACCACGGGATAGATCGGTGGCGGATGTCGTAGAATTCGTTCCCATCGCGTGGTAGAACAGGCATTGAGGAGTCACGTTGCTCGCCATAACCGAAGCTACTCTCGAGATCGGTGTTTGCGGCGCTGTAGCCAGACCCTCCAGACTTCTCACGACTGTGCCTTGGCGATGGTGTGTCTCTACGCACTGGAGCACCCTCCTCGCCAAGAGTGTGAATGATGTCGCTGGGCTTCTTCGAAGTTTGCCAGTATCCCAGACGGTCGGCGCGTCTGATCGACTTCTCGCGAAGGTCACTGGAAGAGCACTGAACTTCCGAGTTCGTGTAGGCATCCAGAACGTTTGAGCTTTCGAGGAGGACGACAACGTCCGCGAGAGATCGAGGATCCCATCTCACGCCCGTCGTCTTTCCGCGGAGACTAAGCAGGAGTGTGAGAAGCGCGATGGCGAGGAGGACATAGAGCCCAACAACTGTCCAGATGACGCCCTGCATTGATATCCACCTCCAGTTGCCATTGCCCGGGCTGCCAACGTGAAGTACGTTGAATGCGCTTGCCAGAAGCGGGATCGTGAAGATCTGAAGCCAGAAGACGAACAAACAAGCTCCAAAAACTGGTTGACCGGCTTGGAAATGCTGGAAGTTGGGAAGGACAAAGTTCGACGGATACAGATTCAAGAGCATGCCATTGGACCGGCCCTTGGGCGAATCCGATGCCAGAGCCATAAACGGTGCGATTCGGTAGACGGCAATCTCGACCTGCAGGAGCCAGAGAAGAAGGATGACACCGAGTAAGATGGGCAGATACTGGAGGACGAAGTAGCGGCCGTCTCCGAAGGAGATGTAGTTCCAGAGACCGTTGTGCTGAAGAGAGTAGATAGCGCAGAACATGAGTGCAGCGAGCATGAGGAGGACCAGGAGAACGAAGATGCCCAGCCACAGTGGACGAAGAATGGAGGGAAGGAAGTTGAGTGGCGGGTGTTGTAGGTCGTCTGAAGAAGGCGTGAAGGATATCAAGACCTCTGGTTGTACCGCTGTGAATGCTGTTAGAGTTGCAGACTCTCTTTCAGTACGATTGAAGAGCTTACCGAGGGGTTCAGGAGGTCTCGTGTTACGCAAGGGATGCCTGGGTGGCATTTCCTGCGTTTCGATCTTGTTCAGAGACTCCAAGCTCTCGTGAAGCCCAGCTCTCTGGTCGTTGAAGTCGTCTTTGTTCAGACCCGTATATATCCTTGTCCCCCTGACCTCCTCGTCTCTAGTGAGCTGGTCAAGCGCAAACCGTATGTATGGCGTGATTGAATGGTTCGAGTCCACACTACCCATCATTCTTTCTGCCTGCTCGACATGCGACTTCGGCGGTACCGGCGGTCCAGCGACTTCGTAAACGGCGTATACCGGTACCACCACCTCACTATCTTCAAGGGCAGCAACACTGTACCTGGGCTCTACCGGCACCGCCTCATCACTGTCTCGTAGAGCAGCGACACTATACCTCGACTGCACCGGCATCACTCCACTGCTGTACCTGGAGAACGGCGGGATGGGCTTCCTCTTTATCGTGCTTGCGTCGCTATACCGCAACGGCGCAGCGTCGCTATACCGCACAGGTGCCGGAACGCCGACAGCGACAGACACGTAGGGTTCGGCGACAGCAGCGAGCGCAGCAGTTTGAGCGTCTGGATGAAACAGCCTACAATGTCTTTTCGCACCAGTGCCTCTCATGGGAGTTGGGCTCTCGGGAGTGGAAGGACTCAACCGCTCGTAGCTGCGCTGCGGCGTCCGTATACGTGAAGGAGGGCGGTGTTCGGACGCGTGAGGGTGGTGTTGCATAGCGGACTGCTACAGCTGTGGTAGGTGCATCGGTTTCCACTTCTGCTTCGTCTTCGCGATCTTGTTCTCCGCCGGATACGGAGTCGGAGGCGGAGTAGAAGGAGTCGTAGTCTTCGGATGCAGTGATGGATTGCTGCGAGTTTGCGTGGAGAAGTTGAGGTTTGCTGACTGCCATTTCACTCGGTCGGTAAGTCCACGTACGACTGCGCCATGTGGAAAGCGCGATGTCTGAACCTACCATTCGTCTGTTTCAGCGAGTAGGGCGGCCTTGATCTGCAAGATGGATCTTGCTGCCGTTGCTTGACCCAGATCCGGAGCGCCTCTGACATGTAACTGATGGTACTCGTCTCTACTCATCTAACCAAACCATGCACAAGCTCGCTGCAGATGGCTATACATAGTCCGTGTTGCTTCTTGTAAACAGCGATCGACGTTGACATCGCGGCGGCCGGGCAACGTGTTCCGACGTGTTCCTCCGAAGCAGACTTCAACCTTGACTTCTTCTCGCACACACCCCGTCTCTCCAAGCGCCCAACCTCTTCTCTGGACGTACCGATGTCCAATATCGTGCCCTCCCAGCTCCCCCACAGGGTGTATTCTTTGACTTCTCGGTCTTGCGTGGAAAGAGTGTCCTTGTCGACAGAATATTCGTAATTGTGATCTACTCAGAACACAGGTACCTCGAGTCTTGCGACAGCTTCGAGGCGTCACTTGGTCGATACCAGTGCCACTCACGCACAGAGCAATGATTTGTTCGAAAGGGGGGCAGCTATCGAGCTCATACACACGCTCTGGTACCCTCGGATAAGCTGTTGGATTCTCGGACAAGCTACTGAGTGTTCGATGAAGCTGCCGCACCCCCAAACAAGCCGGTACACCCTGGAAGACGCTGTTGTCCCATCTTGTAGGTGACGCCCCTCATCCCTTCCTCGCTTCTGCTTCTCGGCGTCTCTTCTTCAAGCCATATTGGGACTCAACAATTTCATTCCCATCGAAAGAACCAGATCTCACCTTGGCCGTCCTCGCCCTGGAAAGAGCATCTCTTCGCTCCTCCGTCAAGAGTTCGGTGCTGGGACTCCATCCTTCGACACTTTATGGTCCCTTCCATAGCTTCATAGAGATGAAAGAAAGCAGTAGTCGTCGTGCGTCCGCGTCTCGTAGCTCTTGCCGTGCAGAAGTGTCATGTCCTATCCAGTCTCTATCGTGTCTATGTCCCTTACCATCTTCGCCATCCTCTTCGTCACAGTATCTCCGAAAGACAACTGCCTCTCCTCTACCACTCACAGAATTCACCAACAGAACAGAGCATGCACAGCAAGGACACAGCGAGTGGGGATGAAATCCCTATCCCATTCAAATCGCTATCTGCGTGCTGTCCGCAAAGTATGTGTGGTGGCAAACCGTCGATGGAACCAGGCGGTCCAACAAGCAGCCCATGCATCGCTACGAGTACATGGTTAAGCGCTGAAAACAAAGCAAGTGTGTGTGAAAGAAAGATCTCTTGCAGATTCGACCCGAGCAAGAGAAGCCATCCTGCAAACAGCAACCAGACACGAAAGGTCTGGTGAGAGATCCTCCACGTCGGTGGCCACCATCATGCCGTCAAACTATCCTGTGTCAGGCCATCGTCTCATCTTGTGAGCTGAAACATATGAAAAAGTTGTGTGATGCGGCAGCAGGCCAGTCCCAAAGCCAAAGGCCACATTGGGATGGCGGCTCCATCATCGAGATGGTGTGACTACCAGGTAGTGTCATACTTGGAGGCGACTGCAGCAGCAGGGGCACCCCAGAGGTCGACTCCACCAGTGGCGGGGGCGTCAGTTTCAGCGGCCTTATCATCATCGCCAGCAACAGACTCCGTGGAGTCCGCCTTGCCCTCCTCTTCGCTGTCAGTGTCGTCATCGAAGATGGCCTTGCCATCCTCAGGGATGCGGTCTTGGAGGAAGTCGGGAATCTCCTGACCAGTCTCCATGAGCAGCTTGACCAAGTTGTCGGCAATGTCTTCGTTGCGCTCGGTGTAGAAGGAAGTGGCAAGACCGGCGTTGCCGATACGAGCGGTACGACCGATGCGGTGCACGTACTCCTCGATTCCGCCATGCATGCTAGATGGGAGGTCGTAGTTGATGACGTGCATGACGTTCTTGACATCGAGACCACGGGCAGAGACGCCGGTAGCGACGAGGATTGGAGCTGCACCGGTACGGAAGGCACGACTGCGCAGAACGTCAGTAAGCGTTGAATAGAGAACATCGCGGGTAGAACCTCACATGGCGTCTTCGCGCTCAGCCTGAGTGCGATCCGCGTGGATAGACGTGCTCGGAAGTCCGAGGTTGAATAGATGGTCGTCGACCTCATCTGCGGTCTTCTTGTTGTTGACGAAGACGATGGTACGGGCTGGCGGCATCGAGAAGAGCAAGTCGTAGAGACACTTTCTCTTCATCTCCGGCTGAACGAAGATGACCTTCTGAGTGACGTTCTCGTGCGCACTTCCGGCACGGCCGACGCGGATACGTATGTGCTCATTTGACATGTACTGACGGGCCAACTCTCTGGCTTCCTTGGGGAAAGTCGCACTGAACATCGTGAAGACATGGTCAGCGTCCTCGTTGGCATCTGTCACGATGGTCAGTGCGGTCAGAATGACAGGCTAGCAAGACAAGTGCTTACCGCCTCCGGCCATCATCTTCTTCAATCCCTCTTCCCAGTCGCTCTGCAACATCTCGTCCGCCTCATCGATCACGGTGTACCTGACCGAGGTTAGCAAGGGACATGGCGATGACAACTGAACGGATGAGCTTACTTGACGCGCTTCAGAGACAATATGCCTGGCTGATCCATGAAGTCGCAGAGACGACCCGGGGTGGCAATGAGGACGTCACAGCCCTTCTTAAGCTCAAGACGCTGCTGCTTGGACGGAGCACCGCCATAGGCTACGCAAGGACGTAGCATGGAACGATAGCAGAGACGACGAGCCTCATCGAAGATCTGCATGGCCAACTCACGGCTGGGGCAGACGACGAGGACTAACGGCTCACCACGAGCACGCTGCTGGTTGGGATCGTTGGGATTGAACGTCGCAGCATTCGGACGCCAAGCGGCAAGCTTCTTGACCTTGCCCAGCAACTTCGAGATGATTGGAATGAGATAGGCTGCAGTCTTGCCAGAGCCTGTGATGCTAGTCAGCTTCTGTTGAGTGAGTCCGGAGTTGTGCGACGCAAGAGACGTACCGGTCTGAGCACAAGCGATCACGTCGACTCCCTGCAAGATGGCAGGCAGACAGTAGGCCTGGATGGCAGTTGGATGCTCGTAGCCGCAGAGACGAATGTTCTCGCGCATGATGGGATGCAAGGCAGCATCATCGAACTGAGGGATGTCAACGGAGAAGACTGGATAAGAATGTGAGACGACGTACCTCGCGAACCGGACAGATTGCATTCGGGCTCTCGACGGTCACCGTGAACTCGAGAGACTTGATGGCGGAACCGGCTCTCATAACGAACTCGTGGTTGAAGAGCTGAGCCTCAAGGGCAGGGACTGCGGGACCGACGTCGCCATACTCCTCGTTCCACTCGTACTTCGCGGCAGTAGATGCCCAAGCCGGGCCAACCTCTCCAAGACCATCCTTGTCTCCCTTGGTCGACGCGTTGTAAGTATCATAGTCGTAAGCAGAAGTGGGAGCCCATCCGGCTTCACGGGCCTTGGTGGTCGCGGCAGCCTTGTCAATCACGACAGCAGGCTCTGTAGCATTCTCATGCGCGTCTTGAAGATCAGAAGTCGCGTAAGCATTGGACGGCTCGTGATCCAAGAGTGGAATGGAGCTCATGTCTTTGTCACCACTATGCTTCAAAGTGCTGACGTCGGCGTTCACGCCAGTAGGGGAGTCCATTCTCAAGCCAGGTTTGGTTGTCTGGGTCGCTGAGGAACTCGGCGCGAAATTCAAGGAAGCCCTTTGACGTGTCAGTCTGCAGTTTCTTTTGCAGTACACCATCAATAAACACGGTGACGGCGATCTGAGCTCAAATGGAACGTTGGTCACTTACATCTCCTAGATCTGAAGAGTTTGAGTTGGCTGGAGTTTGCAATTGAGAGTACGCCGGGGGAGACGTGCCCTGGGCGTAGGCTGGTGGAGCAGAAGAAGGTGTTGTACTTGAGGTGGTCGTGGTTGTTGTTGTTGTAGTTGTTGTGTTTGCGAGGTTTTGTGTGACTGCAGCTGATTTGTCAGATAGCTTCCCACGGCTGAACTGGACGTTCGGCAAACTCGGTCACCGGGCTGGTGAAGACGGATTCTTCGCGCAAGATTGCAATTTGTGCGGCACTCAGGACGGGAGATTCTATCAGACCTTGAGATGATGCAGTTCTTGGGGTTGCTGTGTCGAGGAGTGCGTGGATTGCGTTGAGTATCCTTGCGGTCTTGATCTTGATCTGTGGGTTTCGAAACAAACGGTGGTTAGCGTCGGTCGCCAAATATCATTACAAGCTAAGCTAGCACAGAAACGTCCGAAACGACAAGTCCTCGATCAAACCACCAGACGAAGCTGAAGGCCCAGGCATCCCGGAGAGCGGCCGGGCAGGAATCCCTTTGCTTCCTCAGCAGGTCCGGGCGAGCTGTGAAGTCAGTATCGGCCTGGGCAAGGGCCTGGAGGAGAGAGATGCAGCAAGCTCTAGATCTGTGACAGACGTGCTGTCGAAGCTTCTTCTGAGGCTTCGATGAGAGCAGCGCTGCGTCAGATTCGACTCCAGGACAAGCCATCTCTAGTTGTGAATGAATGTGAGATCGGTAGATGTGAGCCTCGGTAAGTCAAATGCCTTCAGTCTCATGTCGGCGAGCTTGTAGTCCAGCCTGCTGTACAGTCTTGAGTGTACTCGAAGCCCACTTCCATGAATAGCATACATCACCTTTACTGAGCTCCGGCGGCATTTCCAAGGTACTTGTGCAGTCGATGGCCCGGTCCTGAGCCCCTGAGGCAAGCTGGTCTCTTCAGGCGTCGAAGAGAAGAGATCGACACCTGCATAGCCAGTACAAACGAAGTCTTAGAACCCATTGCCATGTACCTTGCGGTCGGGAACCTTGGAGCCACGAAGGTGTAGTCGTGGATCTCTCGCTCACCGGCCTCAATCCTTCCTCATCGGTTGACTGGTCGTCCGGAACGCATCGACGGTTGGCCAGGAGCAGGAGGAGCATGGAACAGTATCAAGGAGCACTAAGAAGGAGAGACAGGACTTACGGTGCGTATTGCCGTACGGAACGGCATTCTCGTTGATGTTGAGAAAAAGATGGAGGAGGGAGGGTGGAAGTGAAGTATATCACCTCCACGCTAGCGGCCACCCTCCGAGTCTCACTTCTCACAAGAATCGGAATAGCAACCCGCAGTGAGCATCTTCCACAATGGTCATTGACCTCATCCTTGGGGTCCTCTAAGAGGACAAGCTTATGAGTAGACCTCATCTATTGTCCTTATCATAAGCCAGCTGCTCCAAGACCTCGTTTATCATCTGCTTTAGGGCCGTCTGAAGACGTTTGAAGCGTCGACAGTGAAGTCTGGAAACATCCTGGTGTGATCGAAGCTCCTACAGGACTCGGACAAGCTCTGACTACATTCTCGAGGCTTCTGCTTGCGTGGCGGATGTCCTACATATCCTCACGGGCTTGTTCAGCATCAGTTGTGACCAGTGCGGTTGCTCTATACCAGCTCTCCGAGTCGTCTGACTGCCTCCAGTCTTTGGAATTACGGACAAGACGGGACAAGACGAGACAAGACCAGCAAAATACTCCGCAAGGTATTCGAGAGCTGGAGGTAGAACTCCTACAGCAGCCTCGTTGGCTGACTATAGCCTCAACACATCCACTCGCATGGCTGCTGTGTACTGATGTGACAGCCAGCCAGGTCCCTCATCCCCTGAAGGCTAAACAGAACATACAGGCGCGAAGATGTCCGAGGAGCCAAAGTAGGGCATGGGCAGCGATATGAAGAGATGAGGCTCGACTCGATGTGCTGGAATATCTGGTCACGCGACTCAATTGTACGGGGCAATTCCAGTGACTTCACAGGTACTCGAGGGGCACTTGTGAGTGAGACACGTCTCACAAGCCGTGAACTTTCGGTCGATTGTCAATCCTTGAGTTGGTAGCTGTGAGAGATGAGTGAAGCTTTGTGACGCGAGTCCGAGTTCCTTCGTGTGGGAACTGAAGACAATGGCGCTTTGGGCTCACTAGCAGTAGACAAAACGAGGACATCCTTGTGTCTTGCAGTTCAGTTTGGCTTGTGGTGGACTGGTGGACAGCTTAGGCTTTGAGACGCCGAGAAAGTAAGAGGTACAGTCGTGTTTGTTTGCTGTCGTGGGTTTTCCATAGTCTGCAAACCTCCTTCATCACTTTGAAGACTTATGAGTGCAGAACACGTCTCCGCAATTGTCTCCGTCACCAACTTCTTGCCTCCGGATCATTGCTTCTCGATGAGATTGCTTTGTTCAGACGAACGACAACGCGGACAACTTCGATCTGCGCGTAGCTCCTTCAATGTCCTGTGCAAATCGAATGGCAGCATGACGACCGTGCGGGTTGCTGCACGCCCATCTTCGTCACTTTGACACCATTCTCGGGCGCTCTATCATCTTCCATTGCGCCGGATTGTGACACGCAGACTCCCAAGTCCGTCTGACACTGTGCGGTGCAAGTCATCGTCCAGTTCGCAAAGGATTGAACACACGCTGTCTTGCGGCTCGACGGTCTTTGGCAGCCTACGCAAGTCAAATATGCCCAAGGTACGTCCGACCGTAAGTTCGAACGGATGCAGACGTTTTCATATCTCCGCGTCGGGCTATGGCAAGGGACTGCCTTCTCAGTCGGTGAGTCACTCTGGAAGGAGCTGCATTGGTCAAACTCTTGCTGACCAGCTTGTGCCTCCTGTAGCCTCTGTCGAGCCACGCGACCACGCTGCGACGCACTGCCTAGCCGATGGCTCCGGGTCCAGAGAGCAGATTTAAAGCTGCAAGGCTGCTTGAAGGGACACAAATACGGACGCAACACCGACAACCTTGGCTCGCGGGATGCCTGAAGACACTCCAACTTGCAGGATAACAACAGCAGATCCAGGAGAACCATTCGACGTGCTCCGGAAGTCGAAGAGCGGGGACCGGAAGTGTCACTCTTGCGACTGGGTTGCATCCCATTACGGCACACAAAGCTGTGAAGGAACGGTCTACTGAACCAAACTCCGAGTGAATAGACTCGTCCCTGGTAGGACTGGGACAAAGCTGGAACGATCCTCATGGACTTCGCACTGACAACGTGAACGCGACCCAGGTTGGCAGCCACTATCGCATGGACGCAACAGACGTTTCAGTCAACGCGAGGACGCTATCTCACGCCGCTGCTTGACTTCTCATCGAACGATCTCACGAGAATCAACGAATGAGAGTCTTCCGACACGACGCTGTGGCTCGACAGATACACTAGCGGTTTGGCTAAGAGGTGGCACTTGAGATCGCCTTAGTCCAAGTATTCCATGGACACTGGCCTTGCCGCTGTGATATGGTGTACTTTCAGGTCGAAGCTCGCAGAGGTGAACCTCGTGTTTTCATTGAGTTCCGTCTCTAGCTGTGAGCTTATTCACTGATCCGTTTGCCGACACATCGACTCGACGCTCACATCCCAAGTCCAGTCACCATGAAGACCTCGGTTTCATCCCCAGACGACCCGTCGACAGCAGGTACTATCATGATGTGCAAACCCTTTTGCAGACCCAGGACACATGGTCGCAGATCGAGAGCTTCAATGAACTCGAGAGAGCGGAAGAGATGCCTTGGCCATAACAATGAGTCCCCATGTGGAACTTCGACGAAAGGGCTTTGGTCGAACAGCGATAGGTTGGCTCAGAATGTCCAAAAGTGGTTTGGTGCAAGTGGCGTGAGAAGACCGCGACGATGAAGCAAACAAGCCGAGCTCTCGTTCCGCATGGGCGTGTTCTTCGAGTGGCGCTATTCACCAAGTCTCGCAATATACACAACCCGCATCGTCTTGGTTATGGTTGACCGTAGCAAGCGGATCCAGCGATGTCAAAATAGGTGCACCCCAAGAAGCTCGATCTTGGACTCAGCGTTTCCATGGAAGGGTGGCCACCGGATGTGTTCAAGGACACCCCTGACGAGTGGAACAAACTCAGAAGAGAGCGGGAACAAACACGAAAGAAACAGCCGGCATGGCACTGTCTCCGCCTATATTTCTGGGAACGAAGGAATATATAACAACAGCCATGAACAAACATAAGACTTGCAGACGGGGGACATCGTTCGGCCAGTGTTAGGCGACGCTATTATGACATGATCCCGGTCTCCAGAGGCAGAGTTTTGTGGTTCTGAAGATACTGCAGGAGAACGGCCGCCACTCCAGTCGTGGGTCTTGGTCGAGTCGAGAGGGTATACAAATGAGACATACTCTTCAGAAGTACTCGGAATGATGGGCTGAAAACCGGTAGCAAGACTGCAGAAGCAACTGAGTGAGCCAGCTACGGCATGCAAAGGCCCTGCATGATCTTCATCAAAGCCTTCGAGTACTTCCCCGTATCGAATTGTTGGCCGTTGACGCTCGTTTGATACATTTCGGCTGGCATATATTTGTGAATAGCATCTCTCTATACTGGAGTAAAGAGGCTCTTTACAGCAAGAACGATATATTGGGCAAAGCTCTTTCGCAAACGCGCTGTCGTAGATTAAAAGCAGCCTCAGAAGCGGCGAGGCTTATAAAAACCGACACAGGAGAAGTGGAGCTTCATTTCCTATGGGTATGGATATACGCATAAGATTTTGTGAACGACTTCCAGAGATAGGCAATGGCCAGAGTCAGGCCGCATACGACCTGTGAAACATGACCGTGTCGAAGCACTGCTCGCTCATGGTGCCTGTTCTGAAGGAGTCCAACGTCGATCCAGTGACGTGTCGGGGTTGAATGTCGTTTCTGTTGGTTGCTCGTATAAGACTCAAGAAAACCGCACACGAACGTAGCTTCCCACACGGCAAGATATATCCACAGGGCGACTTAGAAAGTGTCATCTCATTCTCCACACATCAAAGCGTGGTGGATCGCGGACTCAGAGCCATGAACAGTTAAAGCCTTCTCGAGCCCAGTGGAAAAAGACCTCAATGACTCTAGCCCATCGTCATGAGATCGCTTTCCGCTTTCCGTCACAACTCAAGCTAGCGACAAGGTCCAGCGATATGCATCTGTTTCCTCATACCATCGGAGTGAAGATTATCGAGCACTTGCAGTACAGTTGCCTGCGTACTCAACAGATCGACAAGCTTGGAGGAGGCACACCCGTCTTGGACATCTAGTCAACCGCCTGCTACTCCTCGAGTGCGAACGTCGTACGTCACAACTGCGAAGAGCAAGGGAGCAGTGTGGTGACGCTCTTTGGGAATTAACGTCGGGTCGCATGTTCAGAGATGAGAGGCGTCCAAGGCGAATTTGTGATGGTTTGGCCACAGACCTCAATGCATGCCCACGTCACCAACGACTCAAGTCGCAAGATTCTGGAAGACTCGTACATCGAGCATGTTCGGCAGGGCTGTCGGATGCATCTGGTCGTACTAGCCGCTCGCAACACCGAGTCTTGACTTCAGACGCGAAAAACTCGTGAGCAGCACTTCCGAGCGCATTCTCACTCTATACTGTCGAGGGTAGGTCTCTGCACGGCTCGGTACCTGAGCTCTGCCAACCATCTCTTTCTACAATAGAGCGTGCGCGATACCAGGATAGACACCGAGAGACACTGCTTCCACGGTGTGACACGCAGTCCGGAAGCCTGGTCTAACTTCCTGGATGTCGCGAAGGAAGATGTGAAGACCCAAGTTACCAGGTCTGGACAGTCTCAGGTTCGCAGCGATACCGACTATAGTCTCCGTCACCTCGCCAATTCTTGAAAAACACTTCAGAACTTGAAGCATACAGACGGAATCATTCAAGCTTGACAAGTACACTGTTCGTGTAACCCGCGTTATTCCTCCAACTCTCATCTTTTCCGGTCATGTCATGAGAGCTCTGAACCCGGTGGGACAGATTTGCTATCATCAAGATGTCTGATCTCCGGTCAAGAGCTTCGCCAAGTACTTGGACTCTGGCTTGTCGTCAAAACATGTCCGGCGTGTCTAGGCCTAGCTTCCAACCAAGTCACAGCTTCAAGTCAAGAATGAATGCTTGAGACCGTGGCATGTGAGGTCCCGGTCTTCGCAGAGTGCTGCACGTAGTATTCGACATGCTGTCTCCATGTCTCAGCAGCGACCTTCTCCCTGGATTTCGTTCTTCATGATCGGCCACCACGCTTCAGGCAACCTCAGCAGCCTCCACAATAAGTTCTGGATAGATGCGCGCCACGTGTTTGTACATCTACACGATATGCGTCCTTATGGGCATGTGCCCGGACATTGTGTGGATCTGGTGCCTTCATCGGTCCGCCTCGCGAAGTCGAAGTATCTCGTCCATCACGAGACCCGCATCTTTCATCGGATGTTCCAAAGATTGAAGATGAAATGTTGTCGTGAGACGAAGGTTTCAGCTTTTCCAGTCAGTCTCCAGAGGCAGTCTGTGTGCAGTGCTTGACTTGGGTCGTAGGACAAACGTCATATTGGATGCTCTCTGGATATTGGAACCGACCAGCTACGATCCAGCATAGCGCTTAACGTCTTCGTGACAACCAAGACTGCGGACATGGAGCACGGTTATCGCGTTGCATCCATGATCTGTATTGACGAACTCGCCAGACATAGTCCAAGCACTGTCGCACCAGAACAGCTCGCAGAGTTAGCATTGCGATGCTGGAAGACCTGTCTGCTGTTGGAGCAGGCTCGGACACCCTCTCGAGAGGGTTATGCGTAGCCAGACTCGAGGGCTTGATCTTCTACGAGTGGGTCCTATATGAACCTGCCGGCTGTACACGACTTGTCGCTTCCTCTTCCTAGATTCCAGAACACATAGCAAAAACTCGGTCTGTGGACCCAGGCCCGAGATCTGTGGAACTTGCTGGACTCAATGTACCGTTGTTGCGAAGTGTGTGTGATCGAGATTCGTTCGCTGCATTCGGGTGTACTCGCCCTCTGCATCAAGGACCCCCTTGATGTCCTTTTGTCGTCATCTCCGTTGATGGCCCCTCTACAACGTCGGCCAAGATTCTATCGCGTTGTTGTCAATCCAGCACCCCCAATGTCCCTCGGAATCTTTCAGGGTGGGAATGAGCTCCATGGCCAAGGAGAGTATCAAGCGCAACCGCTCATAAGCCGTCGTATGCTCTTGTGTATGCTCTGATGCATGGAACTGGGATGACAGCTCTTCAGGCCCCTGAGACAGACTTCGTGTGATGCAGACGGCTCGCTTGTCTTGCGATGACGCTTGTTATGAGGAGAAGCAATGCGAATTCCGTACAAGAGCACCATCTATCTCGGAATGACCCCAAGATGATCTGACTGTGGAGGTCTAATCGTCAGGTCGGCGTGCGGGTATGGCAGGCGGAGCCAAGATAAGGATGTCGTCGTCTCGCGACCTCAACCTCGACTGAGGAACCTATCCCCTAGTCGCCAAAAGTCAGCTTCATGTTCCAGACAGACAAGGGAAACCTTCGGAAATTGAGTGTCAGTCTCGCTGAAAAAGCTCACGTACCGTCAACGAAAGCACGATCGGCATGGGCGATGAAACGATCTGCAATATCGTCGTCGTCCTATGTCTTGCCAGTCGACGGAACTAGTCTGAGCGTCACGCCCCGAAGAATACAAAGTCAGGAAGTTGAAGCCCAGGTGCGCCGAGCTCGCCGAAGTGGCAAAGCTCGACACTTTGCGAGGGATGCGGGCTCGTATGAGCTTGAGCCGTCCGAACTCTTCGCCTCGAGCGTTCTAAGAATCAAGCGGTCAAACCGAAGCCTTGTCTCATTCGTAACATCTTGTGCTCGGGAACGACTTTCGACAGTAACACGTACCAGCAGATCCGCGATGTTCGATTCGTGGTGTGGCGATGTCTGCGCCCTCGTCTGGCGCTGCCACCGTGTTCCGTCGAATATGTGGTTGATCTTGCATGGAAGTCCATCGCTGTCCGCTGTGTGAGTAGTCCTCTTGGAATCTGAGCATCAGGATGTCTCGCCAAGAGGCAAAGCGCGTTTTGCAACACTACCCGGGTGATGTTTTTATCCTGCGATGAAGGTAGAGTTGGTTGGTTCTTCCTGAAAACCTGAGTTCCTCTCAAGTATTTCGCTTCCTACCGCGATTCATGCCTTGATCTGGCGTCGTTTGGGCATTATTCTCCTCTTTGAGCTCGAACGGATGTTCCTTCAGACGATGGTACTGTCTGCGATTGATTCTGGACTCTGGGAGGCGGACTTGCGCGTCGTCGGTGTTGATACGCGGAGTGGCATCCTTCTCGCTCCGTCTTCTGCATCGTGGCCCTCGAAGCAAGGGGTCCTAAGATGATACAAACTCCATCACCCTGCGACCCGTCGCCAATCACGAGCTTCTACGTTCTGTGTGGCGAACCTCGTGGTAGTCGCTGCGGAGATCGTTAGGCTCGAGCTCAAAACTCACTTGGGGAGACCCCGAGAGGTGTTTATGGACTGTCGAAGTGTTCTGCCAGCTCCAGGTTGTGTGATGCTTCGTCAATGCGACTGCTGACTTCGCCAGAGTCCATGAGCAATGTGGAAAATACGCACTTGAAACGCAAGCAGCTGCACGAACAAAACTCGACTCTTCCTTTGGATCACAGAAGTTGATCTATGCTGCGTTTGTGGCCGTCCGACTGGGAGGAGATCCCTAACCATCGGGCAACGCAAGGAGAGGTGGAATTTTGAGAAGACAACAGACAGGAGGCAGTTTCTCCACACAAGCGGCAGCGATATGGACGCACACGGAACACATCCTCAGTTCACATGTATGACGCCACGTGCATCCTCCTGCTCCGCCCTCTCTAGACTCTAGAGCAGCCAGCTGTGACAAGGGACAGTTCGTGCTCGAGCCCATCCATGCCATGTCCGCCTGCACTGCAGGTCTGACTACAGCTATTTAATCACGTACTACTGGATTCACCTGCCCAACTTGACGACCTTACGCTTTGAGGAGTCATCATGAGAGCACTGGTACCAGATCAAGGGCCGTGTGACAGCCGTACTCGTGGATCCCAGCGGGCAAGGCTGCGGCTCCAGTAGCTTCAGTGAAGACGTGTCAGGCTATCTCACAAGCTCACAAGTGCAAGCGTTCGCATCAAGGACGTCGTTGGTCGCAATGTGCGGAGCCACTTACCGTCATCATGCCATGCACAGGTTCGATGCAGCGCGCTCCGGGTAGTGATTTATAAAGCCTTCGAGCTCTCGGACAAGCCGAGAGGAACGACGGCCTCCTCTTGCCAGGGCCTAATACCCTGCTTCCCTCTTCCTGCGCTTTGTCCTCCACGGCACCTGCACAGAACTTGATTAGTTGCGTACTGATGATGGAGGTGGAATGTGGAAGAGTGATTGACGAACCTACCTGGTCTGCGACGAGCACCATCAACACCAGACGGTGTGCGTAGACCATGTTGCTCTGCATGCCACCATTGACAGCATTCTCAGTTTGGCGTTGAACCGAGTGTCGGTGGATGAGGTCTGGCTGAGCGACGAGCATGTCCTCGATCTAAATCTCTGCCACCGAGGACGGTGCAGAGGCCCAGGCGGATGCGGTAGAGGTGGCTATTTGAGACGTGCGCGATGACGCCGCGGTCGAGGCGATTCTCCAGCTACGTATAGTCATACCGGACATACCGTCATCACCGTCTGAAAAAGCTCCAATGAATGGCTTGCGGCTTTTGACGCCCTCGTGTCAAGGTGGTCTTGACTCTCAAGACGGTTACCGTCATCAAGAGGAGAACCGGTAGTAGTAGGAGCAGCAGCAGAAGCATGACATTCATCTGGCATGGACCTACCCCCGTGGTAGGCCGAAGAGAGAAGAGGAAGGATTTGGGAGGGAGGGGAGTATTCATAGGCTGTGGGCAATAAGCGTGGCGGTCAGGACCTAGACCCCCTAATCTCGCAATCCAAGAGAAGCAGCGTAGCCCCTCCAAGGTCACAAAAGCTCAGCTTTCACAACTACTACGAGGGTAATGGAATTCTGCGATCCCTATTCAGGACTATTATAACCTTAGAGCCTTCGCGGCAGTGTCTGTGGGCAACTTGTCCACAACAAGACAACAGGGTCTCCTCGATAGCTGCGGAGCTTCCTCCTCCCACTTATTAAACTGCTTCAGCTCCTTCAGTCGCTCCAACAGGTTTCTGCAGAGATCGCTCCTTGGCCAAATCACCATCAAAGGCACAGTCTGTACATTGTATGTTGTCTCAGGTGGTTTTCCTGAACGTGTGACATGCTTTGGTCTATGTACACTATTCAAGTGCAACCATTGGCGAATAGTTTCACGAGTGCTCTCCAGCCTAGCAAACATGGACCAGATCCACCCCTAAACACCCGTCCGTGGAGCACTGGTTGCGTTTTCAACATCGAATGTTGACGAGACAAATTCTTAGAAAGAAAACGAAGGCAGCGATGGAACGAGAGACAATGCCTCTCTGCGTGATGAAGACGTGAATGGGACAGGCTACTGCGATGTGATCGTGACGGCCTCATACAACCACGAAGCTTTGTATGTTTGATGCAACCCTGTGAAGTCAAAGAGGATCTAACATCGTGATGTACGCACAAGCACAGGCACTTTCCTGAACACTGCACTGGGCCTTGGAGAAGATTTGGGCCCTGGCATTGTCCAAGCCGCACGCATACGGAATCAGTAGGACCACCAGGCTGTGAATGCTACACACACTCAGACAGATCACAAGTGTGGGGTGTCTGCTGCAACGTATAACACAAAACTGCTGTCACTTATGTGGAGACACTGCCGGTGTCAAGGGAAGAGAAATGACGGGCTCGTGATCAGACTGAACGGATCTCGCTTAGGGGTGACCGAGTCAAGGTATATATTTGACAACAGAAAAGTATTGAACTGGTGGGAGACGCGACACCGTACTCATTTCTTGCCTTTTACCAGAATTGACCGTGGCGTGCTCCAGAAACACCAATATTCAATCTTTGGAAACAGCCTCTGGTTCAAACCAGAACATATGCTTTTGCTTTTCTGTACCCCTTTTCGTGTCATTTGGAACACAAGCGCTTCACCACCGCCATTTTCCTCAGTTCCTCCATTTCAATGGTCTAATCACGGCTTACAAGCATTCTATTGCCATCTTGGGTCATGCAACGTTTCGTGCATCGCAGTGGTAAACAAGGATGCTTTGACTGCACCAGAAAAGAGGCTATGCACACGTCACAAGCGTGTGATGCGCTTCCTGGCCAGCTCTCTGCAACGACAGGTATTGAAGATGGGTGTGAGCACACATACACGAGATGGGGGGGGGTGTTGCTGGGAATTGGAATCATTTTTCGGTTGACTGCGACGAACTCCGAGCGAGCCAAGATTCGTATGGAAGGAAGCTCAAGTATCTGCGAACAGCCACAGCCGACGGCCGGGTACACAGAATGATGTGACCGTTCTGCGAATATCTCCAACTGAAGCTTTTCAACTACCTCCTCCAGAGCCATAAAGCACATCGTTTGGACAAGATGTGCGAGGATTGAGGCTTGAGACTGACATTGACTCACCGAACACACCACTGTGAAGGGGATGCACTTGTTTTGGTGATGCTAGACGGCATCTTGAAAGAGCCGCGACACTGACGATACCCTTCCTATCCATCAAGATCCAACAGCCCATGCAACTGCCAGCCCAATGAATACACCCTGGATCCCTTCGTTACAGAGCTGCCGACTATAACTCTTCTCCGTTCGCTATTGGAAACAACTTCTTGACCCGGGCTCGCTACGATCATCAGATACCCGCAGTCAGACTAGCAGGCAGCTTCCAGTCCCAGGTGAAACATGTGTATACGCTGGATAACCACATGGACTGTTTCAGCCCAGACATGACTCTGTCCAGCGCATCTTCTTGTGAGACGCCTCGGGACAGCTGGTGTAGCGGGAAGCATAGCAGGACGTCCATCCCGTTCACATTTCTTTCTCAGCTCTCCGCCGCCGAACATGCGCAGCGGACCAGATGATCGTGTACTTGGTTTCGTTTGCCACTTCCAAGAGATGTTGTTGATGCCAAGCTTTATAGCGCAGGAACTGGGTGGGAGTCTGAGGGCGACCGTCAGTACAAGTTCCATTGCGCCGCTTCACACCTCGGAACCCAGCCCCATCTCACCATCCCCTCCTGCCCACCGGCCATGAACGACCCCGGTGTGGATGAGCCGATTGAAAAGGCGGCGAAAGACATCGAACGCGACCCGTACGAGCACCAGCAGAGAGAGGAGGAAGAGGAGGAGGAGAACTTCTTGGACCCAAGTTACGCCGCTCCGATCACTTGAATCAAAGTGAAACAGAAACGTCCAATCCTAACATCCAGTACAGTCGATGGTGGTTCACTTCCACAGCATGTCCTCTGATAGCTGGCACTTTCGGCCCTATGGCCAGTGCCTTCAATCTTTGCGCCCTGGTACAGAACTGGAGGGTCTTCCTGCCACCTCAAATCACCGAAGCGCACGGCGACAACATCAAGGATCCTGCATGGTGCGGAATGCATGCTCGACACACGATCTGGAGAGGGACTGAACTGTGTGCAGGCTGGTGGCTGTCAATGCCGTGTCACTCATCTGCGCTCTGGCAGCCAATCTGGCCCTCCTTCTGAACATGGCCCGCCGCCTACGCTTCTCCATCGCCCAACCCATTACGATCATCGGCTTCCTGCTTGCTTCCTTCATCCTCATCGTCCTTGTTGCCCTCGCTTCCACGCCCGGCTTCCAGACTTCGGATGCTTCCCATGCCCTGACACAAGCATTCTACTATGCGAACTTCGCTGCCGGTCTATACTTCATCATCGCTCTCCTCATGCTTGCCACAGTGTGGGGTGCTTATAGAGGACATTACGAGAAGGAGTTTCGGCTGACGGTCAGTCAACGTACGCTCATGCTACAGACCATCGGTTTCATGGTATACTTGTTACTTGGAGCGTTGGTCTTTTCGAAGCTTGAGGGCTGGGAATTCTTAGATGGCGTATATTGGGCAAATTTCACACTCCTTACCATCGGTATTGGAGCCGACTTCACGCCCAAATACCATACTTCCAGGAGTCTACTCTTCCCCTACGCGATAGGTGGAGTTGTGACCGTCGGTCTGGTCATCGGATCTATTCGCACGCTCGTGCTTGAAAGAGGGAAACAGAAATTCCAAGCTCGCATCACCGAAAAGAAGCGGGAAAGCGCCTTGTCATCCGTTGATTTTGAGAAACAAAAGATCAGGGTCGGACTTTTCAAGAAAGTAAGCTTCTCAGAGGACGGCAAGGGGATGACGGAGCACGAGAGGAGAGAGCAAGAATTCCACGTCATGCGCAAGATCCAAGATCGTGCGGAGAATCGACGACGTTGGATGGCGCTGGCGATATCTGCGACTGCGGCCGCCGCTCTCTGGCTGGTTGGCGCAGCGATATTCATGGTCGCCGAGAGAAACCAGCAATGGAGCTACTTCGTGTCACTTTACTTTTTGCATACACTTCCTTGTTGACCATAGGCTTCGGCGATCTTCAGCCGATGAGCAACTCCGGCAAACCTTTTTTCGTTTTCTGGACTCTCCTCGCCGTCCCGACTCTAACCATTCTCATCTCCAACATGGGTGATACGGTCGTCAAAGGCTTCTCAGATGCCACCATCTGGCTTGGCGAACTCACTGTTTTACCGGGCGAGACGGGTATCCGAAGCAGAATCAAATCTGCCTTCCATAACATGACTGGAGGCCACTTGTCTCGGCTGTTGAAAACTGATGAGATTTCTACGCAGCAGCCCAACGCTCTCAATGCCAATCAATCAAGCAGACCTCGACAGAACAAGAACACTCCTCACGAGGTCTTCATGGATCACGTAGCCGAAAGTCTCGAAGACGAGGAGCTAGGCGCTGCAGAAGACGCAGGAGAGCGAGGCGATCCGCTCGGAAGAGATATCCATTTCTATCACTATGTGCTGGCTCGCGAACTCCGGAACTTGACGAGAGACGTCCTGGCTAGTCCGCCAAAGAAGTATACGTATCAAAAGTGGTCTTACTATCTCAAACTCATCGGCCAAGATGAAGGATCCACCGAGGGTCACCGCAAGCCGCCTATCAAAGTGGAGAAAGAAGCTGGCAAAAGAACGAACAAGGGCGCCGATGTCGGGGCCGGCGACGAGAAAGAAGCTCACGCTGAGTCGAAGCCGTGGAGCTGGCTCGGCAATCGAAGTCCATTGATGGGAAGCAAGCAAGAGGCAGAGTGGATATTGGAGAGGCTAAGCCTTACTCTTGAACGAGAGCTGAAGAAGATGCGGAGCCCTGACCAAGGAGAACAGAGAGAACCGCCACCGATCAGTATGAAGGATTTGAGGAGAGGGGTTCAGAACCGTAGTAGGGAAAGCAGCAGTACCGAGACGGAGGAGAGGGAAAGCAAGGTGCAAGCGCCAAACAAGAAGCAAGACTAAGCTCGCCCGGTCGCTGAATAGGTGCGCTCTACTGCTTACCTGGCCGTTCGATTTCGATGTACCATATCAAGTCCTATTCCAATCCTGTGTCCTATCTCCAGCTGCTGTACGTCCGCTGTAGTCATGTCCCGATTTCTTCTCTGTCCCCTCTGAGCTGCGTTATTGGTTGCTTTTGGTCCTTAGATACCCAATGCACACGTTGTTGTTCCTCGTCCACGTGCTTATGTTTAACCGAGCGAAAACTTTAGTTCGTAGGTTGTAGAGCGACGGCAGTCAACCTTTGTACATTTGCGAGTCACCGATCTATGTCACTTTGTCCCACCGTCACCCAGAACAACAAGTTTCTTAGCAGCACTAGCATTCACTGCTGATGACGAGGGAGACGGTTAGCCGTACGAGTCTCGGCCGGGAAAAAACGCATAACTGCGGTTGTGTTGCGATCATGCGTTTTGATCATATTCCATCATGCACCACCGTGTTTTCCTACCGTTTGGTACCCTCGCATGTCGATTTTCTTCCACCCTCGTCTCTACGATTAGCCACAACCTCGACCACAGTAGCATCATGGCTTCTCTTGATAGGGTTACACCTTTGCCGAGGACTGCAGTCACTTACAAGAAGCTACAAAGACGCAACTCCAGCTTCCCCACATGGGCTTTTGTCCTGTTCATTGTGGTTATTGGCCTTGTTGTTGGCTCCTTGGCCTTTGGGTTCTGGGCTCGTACCCGGAAGAAAACAGCAGCGGCGGCACTGGAACAAAGGCGACGACTAGCGGAAGCACGAGAGCAGGCCGTTCGAGCTGCCCGACATACAACATCACCTCAACATGGAGCTCCACATATTCTACAACCCACGCCCCGACGACCTGTCGCTCGTGGAACTGTGTTGAACCCGACTCTTGCTCCACTTCTCGATCCGTTTCAGACACCTACTCAAAGCGCGGAGAGATTCCGCGATGCGAACGACCCTATCCTGAAGCCCTACGATATCGAGGCCGGTGCCGGCGAGACAGATACTTCCGAGTTCGATGTCGAGCACTGTGGACCACCGGTGAATGAAGGATACGCAGCAGCTAGGAGACATAAAATCCGAGTCTTGAGAGAGCGAGGCTTCACGGATAGCCAGATTGAGATCGAAAGCGACATCACTTATCCCGGAGACTCATCTGTGGCGTACGATCAATTTCAACAGCCCCAGAAGGCATACAGAAACCGAGACAAGGTGGAGAACATAGTACATCAGCAGGGCGAGGCAAGCTCCGGCGGCAGAGCGTCGCGGCCACCACTTGAATCTCACGTGCCGCTACAAAAGGCTTTGGGATTGGGAATCGAGCTCCAGCCTGTTCGATCGAACGTTCGCATGCCTTCACCATTGAAGTTCGATCCACACAAGCCAGCAGCCATAGGGCAGCAGGTGCTGAGGACTCACAACACTCAGCCAACCATCCGCATCCAGCTTCCGCCCTCTCCGGAGTCTCGCAAGCGTGGCAGAATCGGACTCACCCCGCCCCCTTCACCCTATCCTCGCGCCATCACGAAGCCGTCAAAGTTCGACGACCACTTTCTCCTTCCCCAAACGACTTATCAACCGGAACCTTCTCAACCGTCCAGGCTTGCGCGACCTGACCAAGAGCTTGATGGGGGAGTCTCGGATATCACGATGCAGACGTCGCTGAGCCAGGTGGACTTCCCCACAGAGAGTGACGCCACGGCTGCAGAGGACTGTGTGGGAGGAGCTGGAGAGACGGACCTCACGGACGATCCGTGGAGAGAGGAGGGTGAGAGGAATCGGACTCGGGGGGGGGTGAGCGGCATGTGATGGGCGGAGGGGACGGATGTTATGTGGTGAGGACTTGGACGGTTGCCTCGAATACATGACGGCAGGACGGAGGGCATGTGTTCAACGGCGTGGATGACTCTTCGTCAAATCGAGACGAAGAATCCGTAGTGCACCGATACTCAAGTCGTGTCCACAATGTTCGTGCTTCAACTGCTAGGAAAGGAACAAATCAAGACTCGATTTGTGATCTTGCTCTGCAGAACGACTGTCACTGGTTTCCAACACTCCCTGCGACACCTGCAAAGCTCCACTGCGATTCCGAATTCGGCAACATATTCCGCCGACGTACGAACCCGGGCGAGCCCATTGAGTCCATCATCGGATACTCGCACTCACCCGACCTACGCAACTTGAGCCTCGTATCGGTGAGAGCCTTCAACCGTGCAATACCCTTGCTGGTGAAGATGGTCGAGTTGGTGGATTGCCGGACGGATGACTGAGGTTTAGTCGACTACCACGACGATGCTCCCATCATCTATAAGCTTGTCGTTCTCGCCAGATGTCGATGGTCTCACTGCGGCAGTACGTGGATAGGTCGACCTCTTCAGCCGAGCTAGATTGCCATCAGGTATTGGATCGTTGCAGCTCAGGTTGACGAGCTATATCCTTTCGTTCTTTTGTTTGTTTGGTATACTAGTCACGACGCAGCGAGTTGTTCAACTCCATTTCTGTCGAGGGTGTGATATGTCTCCTCCGTCACTATGGTGGGACGCCCAATCGACAGAGGATTTTGGGTCTCCTGTAGTGATTGTTATACATCGACTCTAGGCGGTTATTATAGCTGTATTCCTCTCTGAAGCAAGAACAAACGGTGCAAACACCTAATGGAGGGAAACAACACACATGTCGGCTACCCACGACGAAGACAAGCAGCGGCTCCCAGTTGCAATTGCTGCTCGACGCTGATTTCTTCTTCTGGAACACAGTACACCCAAGTCCACTGGAATCTCATCCACACCAGCGCTGGCCACTTCAATGGGAAAGGGAACAGCAGAGAAGATGTACTGATCGACGGCTCCACTCTCTACCCAGGTACCATCCACCGACGCACGTCTCTACACAAGTCAGCAATCGGCATCAGCGGCCCCCAAGCTCAGCTCTGTCGCTATCATGGCTTCCGGATTGGACAGGGGCATTGTTGCTATCACACTGTGTACTTCTGTGGAATGGGCTACTGCTCCACATTGGCAGTCGCTCTACACGAGCGCAAGACCTGCGCGCAGCCCGCAGCAGGCGTGATACCATCTCAACTGTCCAGCACGCACCGAAAGAAGCTCAACACGTGCTGGTTCGGCCTTCCTTTCCGCAACGTCCGAAGCGCACCTACAGCGAGTACTCGATGCTGCAGGAGGCGCCGAAGGCAGAAAGGACAGCGTGGACGAGCACAGAGGCGCCGTCTGGTGAAGAGTACGAGCTGATGCCGCGCGACGCGAGACACGAGAGAGTGCAGTCGTTCGGAAAATATGAGATCTATCAGGGCACCACCCCGTCCATAGGCCGAAGATATCTTGCCGGATGGCGGTTTGGACTCCTCCGTGCTGCGCTCACCGCGGCAGTAGCCTTCTTCCATCAACACATCAGTAGATGCCTGGATGTTCCGTATATACGGCCGCTCTGATGGTTCCGGAGTGGTGTTTCAGGGCACGTGTAGCGTGGTTGAGACCGCCAATGTCCTGATCCATCTAGCGCTCAACATACTTAGTACATTGCTCTTGAGCGCTGCCAACTACTGCATGCAAGGGCTCAGTGCGCCGACGGGAACGGAGGTCGACAAAGCACACGCAAAGAGAAAATGGATGGATGTCGGGATCAGTAGTATCAGGAATCTTCGTAGCATTGGGCGAGTACGACTCAGCTTTTGGAGTTTGCTTGCCGGCACGTCTGTTTTGATTCACCTATTGTAGGTACAGCGCGGTATAAATTACTACGGCTCCTTCTGACTGTCCTCTGCGTAGCTTCAACTCCGTATTCTTCACCACCCGTCAAACACACCAGTACGCGGTCACTGTTGTGTCTGCGGACTACGTCAACAACACAGCCTGGACACCCACCTGTGCTAATACGACTCCGGAGCTTTTCCCGCAGGACAGTGCTTCCAATCCGCACGTCAACACCAGGTGGCTGTCCGATTCCAAATGTTCTGAGAAATGCAACTTCCTTTGCCAGACTCGACACGAGAACGTGCCTCGAGGAGTACGCAAAGGGGTTCGTCCAAGATATAAGCAATGTTGTCGTGGTGACGGTAACTCGCAACTCAACCGATCCACTGCTCTGGAGCCGCTGGCCGGAGAAGTACATCTCTGGCCGCTACGTGAACAGCGATCCGGCCGGCTGGGTATGCCACGACATACCAGATAGCGAGCACTTCCACTATGCTGAGGGGGACCGCTGCGACCCGAAGGTTGCGCGTAAAGGCACCAACGACGGCGCCAATTGGACCGCGTACGGCCATCCAGTAGACTATTGCCTAAGCCAACCCGTTGCCAATGTTTGCAAGCTGCAGTACAGTGTATGGATGATGCTCGGCGTTGTGTTGTTCGGCGGCATCAAGACTGCGACGATGGCGTGGATGGTATTTCAGCTTCGAGTGCCCTCCCTCCGCAGGGTAGGAGACGCTGTTGCATCGTTGCTCTCTGTTGCGGATCAATCGATCACAGAAACGTGTCTGATCTCCACGTCCGACCTGCGCAAATATGGACGGAGTGAAGGTGGCTTCCCACCTCAAGTGTATACCGGCCTCAGACTCCGCTGGTGGCGAGCAATGTCCAACATACAATGGTGGTTGACTCACGCCCTCGCAATCCTGTTTGTGATCATCTTGGGCACTACTCTGCCCTCGGCCATTGGTGGTGCTCACGGCACTGAGTTCTCCCATGGTTTCGGCGTCGCAAATGTCCAGTCTTTGGCTTATGTCGTCTCCGATTCAAAGTCATCCAGAACAATCGTTGCGACATTACTCGTGGCTGACTTGCCACAATTGGGCTTCTCCGTTGTGTACCTGGCATACAATGGCCTTCCGCGAAGATGCTGTTGGCGAATGAATGGAGCCGGTCCGCAGTCAAGCATACCAGTATACAGGTGTCATCCTCGCTACTGGGCGCTCAACGTGAGACCGGCTTGCTCTCTCTACCTACTGGGTACGCGGTACCGCTCATGACTTTCTCCGCATTAGTGCACTGGCTTCTCTCGCAAAGTCTTTTCATCGTACGGATAGACGACTTCGACAGCACAGGTGAGCAGGTATTGAGCGACACCATTTCAAGACTCGGTTACAGCGTCACCGGTATCGTTTCAGTCATGAGTTCGACGATCACGGGAGCCATAGTCACCATGCTCATTGGACTCTCGAAGCGTTTAACTACTGCAATGCCCGGTGACGGCAGTAATAGCGCAGTCGTAAGCGCTGCTTGTCATCCTCACAATGCGGACTGCGGATACCATTTTGCTGCGGTGAAGTGGGGCGAGGTCTCTGAATGAGGAGGAGCTGATGAAGTGGCACACTGTTCGTTGAGTGAAGGGACTGTAGAGGAGCCCGAAATTGGCAGACTATACAGGTAGGAATCTCCACTTTCGGTGATGTCCAACGGAAGAGCTAGCTTGCGGCACATCTCTACTCGATCAGCACGAAGACGCCAGGCTGCAGACAAGGATCATGCGTTCTTCTCGAGTTCACTGTCATCGTTTGGATCACACTCTGGTGCAGCGCTGGAAGGAGCTCTATTGCAGACAGAACGCTCACTTCCCTGGATGCCTCGACGTAAACGCAACAATCTGCTTCACGAGATCCTCTGGATCCTCCTCCGCAATCCAGTGCCCACTCTCCTTCACCGCTGCAGCCTCCACATTCTCGTACATCTCTTCCGTCTGCACTTTGGCGATTTGCAAGAGGAAGCTACCAGCACCAATCAACGAGAGCTGGGACCTTGCACTTTCCATGATTATCGAGAAAGGCAATGTTGACGAAGCACACAGAATCACATCTACTGCACGGCGTTTGGATACAATGTTCCGGTTCTCAATCCAAACTGACTGACAGATGTGTGGCTGTGAGCCTTCTCTCCTATACAGTACGTATATACAGTCTATACAAATTGATTAGCGACCATCTGCTTGATTCGACCTCTCCGTTGTTCGGGAGAATCTGGACGTTGGTCGTCAAGACAATGTCGAAGGGGTGTATAGAGCGACCCCAGCTTCGAAAGATCTATCCAGAACGGCAGCTCGGTCTTGACTCGGAACAGCCATCATCCACAGACCCAACTCTCATGAAGATGCAATCTCTAACAACCCGATTCCAAACGCCACTCCACCAAGCACGACTCTTCCCCAATTGAGCATCAGCAGCTCTCGAATCCTCTCGTTCCCCTCCCTTCCATCGTCATTCTGTCCTCTCCCCTCGTCCACCACCTTGACCATCGCCTTGTTCCGTGGCAGCACGGGGATCTGCAGCCCAAACGACGTGAGCAACGCTCCAACAGCGACCAAGTAGTTCCGCCGGGACTCCGGCAGAGGCGAGTACAGCGCGAGGTAGGCCAGGCTGGAGAGCGTGACGCCAAAGACGGGCGGCAGGATGGCGTTGGCGCGCAGGATGAGGCCCTTGAAGACGGCGAGTTTTGCGTAGGTGGAGATGGGGGCTGCGATAAGGGATGGCATGACGGCCACGCTGGCCCATGTTGTCGAGCCGAAGAAGAGGGCACACGAGGTCATGGAAAGCAATTGGGCGCTGCGGTGGCCAAAGAGGCCGGTGGAGGTTGCCATGTTGTGTGTTGTTGTTGTACAGGGAGCGGGAATCAGGAGGAGTGAAGATGGGGAATCTCGGGAACGAAGCTCGCTGCCGCCGCTCTGGCGCCTGCTCCTGCAGCTCGATGTCATTGCCCTCATGTATATGTACATCACTTCCGTGTAAACCTCTACTGCGCAATGCGACCCCATCTATGCTCTCGCTTCTCCGCAGCTTATCGACAGCGACGTCCACCATGAAGCTTGATTCTGCAATCGCCAGCATCCTCCCCATCGATCCCGCAAACACCTCCGTCTCCTCTCACGGAGGTGGAGGCATGAGCTCCGCATCGACGTCCAAGATCACCACGAAACTCGACGATGGCACCGAGAAGCACTTCTTTATGAAGACTGGCAGTGGCAAGGAGGCCGAGGTGATGTTTGAAGGTAGTCCCATCTATCCTGCCGAATGAATGGCAGCTTACAAGTCGCAGGCGAGCACACTTCTCTCAACGCTCTTCACAACGCCGTACCTTCCTTGTGTCCACAGAGCTATGGCTTCGGCCAGTTGGCAGACACCCCAAACAAGTCTTTTCTGGTGACCGACTTCCTGGACCTGTCCTCGCGCCGCTCCTCCTCAACCCCGTCCACTGGCCATTCGTTGGCGGCCAAGCTGGCAAAGCTGCACACGACGCCTGCACCCACACCCGAAGGCTACACCAAGCCCATGTTTGGCTTCCCAGCGACCACATGCTGCGGCGACACTCCGCAAGAGAACGGCTACAGAGAGTCATGGGCCGACTTCTACGCCGACAGCCGACTGCGCTTTATCCTGCGGCGCAGCGAAAAGTCCAATGGCAGAGACAAAGAGCTGCACGACCTCGTCGAAACGACATGTAAAACTGTAGTCCCACGCCTCATCGGCGACGATCATCTCAACAACGGCAAAGGTATCACGCCCGTGGTCGTGCACGGCGATCTCTGGAGCGGCAACGCATCTCGCGGCTCCATCGGCGGGAAGGGAAGTGTCGAGGACGTCGTGTATGATCCCAGCTCGTGCTACGCGCACAGTGAGTACGACCTCGGGATCATGAAGATGTTTGGAGGTTTTGGAGAGACTTTCTTGAAAGAATACCACGAGCTGTGTTCGAAGACGGAGCCCGTAGCCGAGTATGACGACCGCGTAGCGTTGTACGAGCTGTATCACCACCTCAATCATCACGCGCTGTTTGGTGGTGGGTACCGCTCTGGCGCTGTCACCATCATGAAGCGGTTGTTGGGAAAGTATGGTGACAGGGGCGAACTTTGACGGAGCACGTTCACCATTCAACGAGCACGAATGAGGTTCGACACCAGAAAGGACGACGAAATGGTGATCAGGCTCAGCTACCTGTGTTATCCAGTCTACGCAACGGTTGCTTCGATCAAGGCTATGTACGTGCCGACCGAGCAGCTTCTTCCCAAACAACCCCGAAGGCAAAGACATCATCGGATCTCCACGTCGCAAACGACGTTTCCGTCCAGAAGTCGTGCTGCTGAGACTCGAGGACGCCACCGTCGGAGAACTGCGAGGTCACGGAGAGCCCCAACTCAGCTGCACCGGATTCGCTTGCTTCCTGCGAGAAGCGCGGAGTGGAAACGACGGGCTCGTCTCACCTGGCGCAGCAACGAGATCAGATGCGTATGACTGCAGGACGGCGGCATCGATATGCACAATAATGGAGCATCCATCCGCACAGAAGATGCACTCAGCCTCGACGGTCATCTCGCGCGATTCGCTTGTCGGCCATGCCCGCTTTCGCGACCGAGCCGCCCACTAGCGCGGCAAGGCTGACCCGTACTCCGCCTCGATGCATCACCTGGTCGCGCGCATCAGCAGCTTATTGTCTGGAGGCTTATAACAGTCAAGCTCCGTCCATGATCGAGGCCAAACCTACGTCTCTGTCTCCAGCTTGCTTCGAATCCTCACGGCGGAAACACAAAAACACAGACTGCAATACAGAGGACGACAACGGTAATAGCGGAACCCGTTCCGTCGGCTTTGTTCTTAGGAATACCCCTGCCATCGCAGTTCACTCTCATACCACCCACAAGCGTCAACACAGCTCTCAAACCATGGGCAAGGCCGCTGCATACGTCGAGACGGCCTCGATAGCGCCGTCGGAGGCGACGACGCTCGTCAACGACCGCTACTACCCGCAGAACGTGCAGATCATCCCCGGCAGCACCATGCTGTACGTGCGCCTTCCCGTTGCAGACCTGCAGCCCCTCGATCCCAACAACACAGAAGAAGAAAGTAACGAAAGTCGCTCTTCCTCCGTCTGTTCCTCCTCCTCCGCTGCGAACCTTGCCGCGCCTGAGGTCACAAACGGCGGCAGCGGCGGTAAGAAGCCCGGCTGGACACGCCGCCTCTCCGCCTCCATCACGGGCAAGAAGTACTCCGAGAGGAGCAAGGAGCAGGTCCGCATGGTTCAGATGACGCGCGACGAGTACGACACGTACTGGGCGCGCGACGAGGATGGGAACTACATCGGCACCGCGCCGGAGGGCAGCGGGCGCGAGTGGTACCGGCGCAAGCTACAGGCGTACGGTCGGGCGACGCCGAATGGTGGCTTGCAGTATGCGATGATGTATGGTGGCGGAATGATGATGGGGGGGATGGCGGGCCGTTGAGGCATGCCGTGGGATACATCGCTTGATCCTGGTTCTGGTTCTGATTCTGTGACTGCCTCTCGTGGGACGCCCGAGATGGACAGAACACGCTCGGTACTTCGAGACCGCTCTCATCTTCATGTTTGTGCCCCAAGGCGTTCGGAAGGAGGCCGCTTATCGCTTATTCCCCTGCGTGGGTGTATTTTGTTGGCACAGACCAGTCGTGTGTCAGCAAGTCGTTTCATAGCAGCATACTGTTGATCGTGTGGAGTTGTCACACCTTCTCGTCCTTGTCCTCGTCCTTCCCAGGCATCATGATCTCCCTCATGAGGAGGGCCTTGACATTGGCCACGAAAACAACAATCTAAATTGCAACCAGCAGAATGCCCATGGCTGTAGCCACCTACAAGATCCCATCGCTCTCCAACTGCTGCCCGATGCTGATGGTACAGAGGGTGAAGCCGACATGTGGAAAGACACAGGCCCACCAGACGAGGTGGACTATTTTCCGAAGCGTGTCTTGCAGAAGCTTGGTACGTTTCCAAACGCTCGCTGCTGTGAGCTTGTGAACTCAGATTTGGCGGTTGAGCCGTGTAGGTAGCAGGACCAGTCGCCTCTCGGCTGGTCGTCTAATACGCGCGAGTGTCGAACAAACTATCCGGTGCGTAGGTCATCCTTCCATCGGCACTGCGAACAATCCCCTCATCGAGGCCAGTCGGCATTGCGAGTGATTTCTGAGATCAAATTCGCCTGGGTTGTTGCACAAATACTGCTGCCGCCCGGGTGATTTTTGGAAGCAGCATCTCGCCGTCTTTCGACCCAAACGCGCGCGCCTACAGCATAGGTGTTATCCTGCGTAGCACTTCAGAGACGTCCACAGCGCTCCCCAGGCATACTGTCTGTGACGCTTGCCTGGGAGAGGGAAAGAGAAAAGAAACGGATGAATTTCCCATCTTCCAGAAAACCATGAAGATGTGCGGTTCCATCCGAGGTATACTTCCTTCGCGCAGCTCCTCCCCACCACGATCGGGCTCTTCGAACAAGCGGAGGAAAACTGAAAGCTACGCCTCGAGTGTCGTCTCTAGCAGCGCCGTCTCAAGCACCTCCGGCTTCTCCGCGAATGTCAAAAAGAGTATATTACGCAGCGGACCAAACTGTTGGCACTGCGGAGCCTCGCCGGTGCATGCCAGTCACGTCGTCGCAAAGAAAGACCGCTCCGTAAGTCGCAAGCTTCAATTCTGTGCTCAAGTCTGACGTTCCTAGTTCGAAAGGCTCAAGCGACAAGGCTCGAACACTTCACTATCGTCGCCGCGATGCCAAGGGCGCAAGAGACCGCCAATGCCCTGCGAAACACGAAACCGCATCTGTTGCCTGCACCATCAAATTAGTAGCGCAGACACACCAAACAGAACTGGCTATGAGCGAAGCATAGAGGCAGAAGCCCAACCTGGTCCTATCCGTGGATGATGAATGGAGGGAATGCTATGCAAACGGAGAATCTATTTCCCTCTCTTACTTCGCATCTTACTCTCATAGCCACCGCCCGAAATCTCCAATCTCGTCCGGCTGCACAGTTTGGAAACTTGTCGGAATTGTATGTTACTATGTACTTTGAGTATGACGTAGACGAGCCATCGCATGGGTACACTCGGAACGATGAGAGGATCGAGGCGTCAAGCTCGCATTCCCAAATCTCTACTATCCATCTCATGTGGTCATGGAGACTGTCTAGTAACACAGTCCTATCACGCTGCAACACTTCGCGTTCCGCCAGCATCGATCCATTCGAATTGATCTTTCAGGTGGTTGTACGCGCGTAAATCACCTGAACGCGCATGCCCTTCGAAGTTCTCCGCTCGAGCAGAGCGGCCACAGAGCCGGCCCAGTTTGCCACTGGCTTCCGGATCCGTGACTTCCTGGTAGGTGACAGTCTTCATATACTTGCCCACCCAGAGGCCGCCGGTATACTTGGCAGCTTTGCGGGTGGGAAGAACGTGATTAGTACCAATGCACTGACAATATTCATGTCAGCTGTTGTATCTCACTCACGACAGATTGACTCACTTTGTCACCGTACGAGACGCAAGTGTTTGCTCCTAGGAAGATGGCACCGTAGTTCTTCATCTTTTCGAGCGCCTCTCTCGGGTTTTCCGTCAGAATCTGCACGTGCTCGCTGGCATACTCATCCGCAAGCTCGTACGCCTCATCCAAATCCTTTACTACAATGACCTCTCCGAAGTTCTTCCACGAAGTCCCCGCCAGCTCTCTGGTCGGCAAAATGGGCAGCAGACGGTCGATTGCTTCCATCGTCTTCTTCCCCACCTCTTCCGAGTTCGTGATCAGCACAGCAGGAGTATCAGGTCCGTGCTCTGCCTGAGACAGCAGATCCGTGGCCACCATGAAGGGATCCGCATGCTCGTCCGCGACAATCAGGACTTCCGTGGGTCCCGCCAGCAGGTCGATCCCGATCTCCCCAAACAGCTGCTTCTTCGCTTCTGCAACAAAGCATTGCCAGGCCCGGCCACGAAGTCACAGACGTCGATCGATTCGGTTCCAATCGCCATGGCAGCCACGGCTTGGACACCTCCAAGGAGGAAGATCTGATCCGCGCCGGCGAGATGCATGGCGGCCACGGTAGAATGAGGAATCTCGCCAGCGATCGGAGGCGTGCAAGCGACGACGTTTGGAACACCAGCAACTTTCGCAGTGAGGATGGTCATGTGCGCGGATGCGAGGAGTGGGTAGCGGCCGCCAGGAATATAGCAGCCCACATTTCGGATTGGGATGTTCTTCTGGCCCAAGTGCACGCCTGGCTGGATTTCGAGCTCAAAGTCTTTCAGGGAGTCTTTCTGGGCTTGGGCAAACTTCCTCACATTCCCTTGCACTTCTTTGATGTCTTTGACGATCTGGTCGGGTACTTTGGCAATGATGTCCTCGATGTCTTGCTTGGAGAGTTTGAAGGCCGCTGGCTCCCATTCGTCGAACTTTCTCGAGTAATTCCTAACAGCAGCATCGCCGTTGGCTCGAATGTCGTCGATGACGCCCTTCACAACGCTGGGCACATCCGCGTTCGGTCCGAAATCGGGCGTCACAGGAGGTTTTGATTTCAGATATTGGGGCCTTGTAGCGAGACTTGGTGACGATGTCGAAAAAGAGCGGGGCGCATGATACCTTTGAAAGGACGGATTGGCTAGCGCATTCGTGAGAGGAGGTGGGATGTACAGTTTCTGGCGCGAGATTTGACAACAAATCCTCGAAGCCCGAGACATGTTAGTCAAATGTTTATACATCACTCTCTGTTGCTGTCCGGATGGAAATCAGGGAGATGTTCGGGAGGCATCGGCATCGCGGCTTCAAGGTGCGTGGAAGAGAGAGGAACGAGGTGTGGCACAACTACCTACATCGCATGGCCGTGGCGGTCGGTCGACTTCGTGGCTTACAGTGCTAATCGTCGCGCGGGTGTGAGATATACGGACTGGTGCTTGCTGTGGGAGGTACCTCAGCTGCCGTGATCTTTGCCTGTAGTCGGAGCTCTCAACAGCCCCGTATAGCCATCAAGCTTCCACCTTGCAGCAATAACGCATGGTCTGATAAAGGTCCTCCAAGGCATCGCATCAGATATACATAGCAACTCCGAAAGCTATGTCTGGACTGTCTGTGCAGTCTGCTCTTCCCGCCGTGGCTATCACTGGAGTCAAGGTTCATCTGTGCCATATAGCTTCCGCTTCCCTCCTCAATTCCGTTTCCGCTTCTTCAGAGTCATTCTGCCACCGCGAGAGCCCGTCTCATTGTCCGTACAGTTCACGAAATAGCAAGACGAATCCGGCGCAGGGTGATTGGCAGGGAGAAAGAATGATTGATTCGCCCAAACAGACACAGGCTCATTGTCCTTGGCCACCGATCTCTCGATGGAAAAGTTCGTGCGTATGATCCGTTGGCGTTCCTGCAGTAGAAAAGCATGACCGAGTCGCCGAAACGGACAATGGCTAGTTGTCCTCAGCCACCGATCTCTCGATGGAGAAAGCTCGTAGGTATGATCCGTTGACGTTCTCGCAGTGAACACCGACTGGGAATCCGAAATCAGTCGCCTTTCCATTCGACACAGGAAAGACTGTGCTGAAGTACTTCTCATACCTGACCTTGCACATTGAAGATTTGTTCGACCATACAAGTCTCAGTACCAAAGAAGATGTGCATCAGGGTCGATAATCCGTATGGTGCAGTCAGAATACCAAGTTACCGCCGCTTTGGTACTGCTTCGATGAGGAGAGTAGATCTGAATGGACCAGGAGCGAGTCGATCTGGAAACCGGAGGTCAATGGGCTCGTTCGTGGAACAACTTCCAGGATACTCCGGAACCGGAGACGTGAGGAGCGGCGTTGAAGAAGCCTTGGAGAGTGCGCCGAGCTGTAGAGTCCGCATTTGCAGGTGCCACTGAGCAAAGTGTTCGTCAATCTCTTGCAGGAAGATGCTTCCACTGATTGAGCGCGCAATAGCCGTACCACCCACGTTCCGTGTTTGCGATTGGGCATCGAGAGTGAAGCCCGCAACCAAGGCAGCCAACGACATCGGGAACAGGATCAGGTACGTGCGACGAAGAGAGGCGGACGTTCAGGTGCAACCAAAGGCTGTTCGAATACCTAGATACTGGACGACTGGCGGAGAAGCATCCCGATGACGAGAGACGGATCTCCAAGGGGAGCTTGCATATCCGGAAACTGCGCGACCGGCTCAGAAGCTTCCATGCGGTCAGTTTTGAAAGTCAACGTATTGAGCTCTCGCTGTTTGTACCATTGCCGTCACTCTGATGGATCGATTGAACAAGCAAGACCATAGTGTTTCCATTCGTGTACATGCCGGTGCCCTGTAGACGTTTCCCCCTTGCGGCAAACCAACGGTAATGATCCATCTTAGTGTCTGAGAGCTCTCTTTGTGTTGTCTTGGCCTCACAAAGAAGTTTGCGTGGCTGCGACAAATCAACGCAAACACATTATTTTGTCGCCTGTGTGTTGAAAGGTACTTCTGCTCCATTTAAACGCTCAGATCCTCTTCCATCTCCGGCCACCAAGAATTGCAGGTTTTGCATCTCACTCTACCTCTAGCCCTGACTATTAATCGCTCTGCGCCAATCATCCTCCGTGCTCAGAGTGTTAAAGCCTTGCTTGGCTGGGAACGCTCCTGTGTGCTGTCCGCCATCTGCCTCGCCTCCTTTCGGCTAGCCCACAACATTAACATAAAATCATCATCCATCTCACGAAACTCCGTTTATCATCACCATCGTCCATCTCACAAAGTTCTCTCTGCCATCACCATCTTCATCTTCACTTCTTCACGCCGTCCTCGTACCAGCGATATCTCACATCAGCAGCAACATGGACTCCGGAAGTGGAGCACCCCGTAAGTACCTTGTCTTCTTCCAGTTCCAGCTCACTGCTGACAACCAGATAGCAGACAGAGTTCGATCCACAGACGTGACATCCTCTGCAACGACAATGCCCCCTCGATCCACACCTATGGCTTCTGTCCAGCGGTCCACATACAATCTTCCGGGAGTCAATACGACAACGCCAATGTCGGAGATGCAATCAGCAGAACCTTTGGCTCCACTCCAGCCGATAAGCCACAACGTTGATGAAGACCCTGCCACGGACACTGCATCCGATGACTCAGTCTTCGGTAGTCTCGCCTGTCTCCTCGAACAATCTAGAGTGCTTTCCAGGGCTGAGGTTGATCTCGGTCCACTCGCCTTGCAAGAGATCAAACAGGGGCGCGAGGTGACGCGGATACTACGGGCTGAACTCCAAGCAGCCAGAGCCGATGTCGAAGGAGAGAGGCGCAAACTCGAAGAGCGGAAACGCATGTTTGACAAGGATGCAGAATTGGAGGGCCTGAAGCTGGGAGTGATGAAGCTCGGAGAACAGCAAGCAAACATGCTTGAGCTACTCTCCACGGACGGAGCCAATGTCGACGCGATACTGCAGAAGCTGTCGAACAATACCGACTTGGCCAAAGCCGACACAGAGAAGACGCACAAGCTGCTTGCACAGAACGCAGCCGACTTCGAAGCGAAACTGCAGAAGCTGTCGAACAACATGGACTTGGCCAAAGCGGACACAGAGAAGACGCACAAGCTCCTCGCACAGAACGCAGCCGACGTCGACGCAAAACTGCAGAAGCTGTCGAGCGATATGGACTTGGCCAAAGCGGACACAGAGAAGACGCACAAGCTGCTCGCACAGAACGCAGCCGACGCCGACGCGAAACTGCAGAAGCTGTCGAACGATATGGACTTGGCCAAGACCGACGTTCAGGGCATGATGGAAAGTTTGAAGGCTGAACTCATCCAAGTCTTGAGACCCCTCGTGGCGTCATCTTCATCCGCTGGTCTCGGCGCAGCGTCTGCCCCGGCACAGATGCCCCATGCACACAGATCAATTGGCAGGCGTCTAGCTGACCTCATCAAGAAGACTCGACTGGTCAGCTGGGCTACATCCTCGACCCGTTCGGCCCCACCTCCTGCCAGCACGTAGAGCACTACACCTTCCCACGAGTCCAGCCACCAGTCTTCCAAGCGGACGAGAGACGAATCAATCAACGTGGCTGGAAGTTTCGAGATGTTTTGCGGGGAGTTGCTGCGAAGGATAGCATGTGTTGGTTCGGCACGGTCATGGACGCTGCAGCTTCCCAAGACGAGGAAAGAAATTCTTACAAGATGGAGGACGGCGAGGATGGTGGTGCGAAGTTCGTAGGAAGTGAGCAGACTGAAGTCAACTAGACCCAAGTGAAACAGGCAATGGAGATACTTCGGGTGAACCTTTCACGTAGGGTGCCACCTATATTCGTTCTTTGGACCGAGTGAAATGTCACGGGTCGGGTTTCTAGTTGTTCCGAAATGTCAACGACACCCCTCAGACAGCAAAGCAGAGCAACTCCATTTCATCTAGGATCTGGCTATCTGCGTCAGAACTGCAGTCTCTATTCTGAGGTCACAGCGCTCGATTCTCGGCGTAGTACGTCCCCTGACTTCCCTCCAGTGACAGCAAGTGCCCAATGCCTCCCTTCTCGCCGACTCACAGTTTCTCACCGTCGTTGCGGTGCTCGGTGTTCGCTGACAGAGTCTTCTCGTACGTCTGTACCTCAAAACTACAGCCCTACCAACTCACACCTGATCTCACGTAGGTGAGCGGCGATGAACCGATTGCAGGTCGCGTCCCTTAGCGTCCAGAAATCCCCTTGGATCTCGGACGTACCACCTGGGACCCTCCTACCAGAGCTGAAGCGGATACCGAATCTGTCGATGAAGCCCACACCCGCGAGGCTTGAAAGCTCTGCCTTGTTGTATCGAGTGACGAGGCTTTTCTCCGGATCAACGAAAACAATAGTCGTGTCGGTGTCGGCGAACATGAAGCGCCCATCGTAGGATCCAATGACAGGCAGATGAGACAAAAGTGTTGGAAGTCCTTGCAGACGGGAAGGGTCCATGAAGGCTTGCTTCAACCAGCCTAGCATCGTGCTCAGCAAGCCGTTGGTGATGCCAGCTTGGGCCATCGCCGTGGCGGTTTCGTCGCGCAAGTACAGCATGTACCCCACGTTGATGTGCATGTTCTGCAGAGGAAGACCGATGCGTACGAAGAATTCCAAGCAGCGGATACTGACCAGGAGAGTTTTTGTCTTCGTCTCCATATCCATTTCGGCCGGCATGTTCTTGGAGTTGTCCACGGCCAAGTACAGAGTCATGAACATCTTGTCCACATCCTCGGCATGCTGAATGGGTAATACGTCGACCACATACTCGAGCGTGGCAAGAAGTTCAGAGGACACCCCGGCCGTACAGCAGAGGCGAATCAGTAGCAATCCAATACCATTGGTGTCGGCGTGGAATTCGTACTTCTTCGGATGAACGGCTGAGAGGAACCCTTTGTTCTTACGGAAGATTAAATGCCCTGTCGACTGCAGTTTTGTTAGGTCGAGAAGCAGCCCCATGTTTGTGTAGATCTTGTCTGTGTCCTTCGTCGCGATCCCCCGTAGTAGCGGCATGAAAGCGGATATGATCTGTTGCTGAAATAAGTACGTGGTTCCTCTCATCTCCTTTAGCTGCTCTGCTGTACTTACTGCTCTGCCGAGCCGCCTGCTTCGCCCCAAGCGAGCCACGTAGTTCTTAGAAGCTCAGACAGCTTCTTCTCCTGATCAGCCAGCTTCGTCCCCTGGTCAGCCAGCGTCTTCTCCTGGTCAGCTAGCTTCTTCCCCTGCTCCGACAGCTGCAATTTACTCTGCCTCTCAGCCTCCTCGTTAGCATTCTTGATGACCTCCGCATCCTGCGCTGCTTTGAGTGCCGCATTGCGCGCTGCTTCACGCTCTGCTTCGAGCTCTGACAGCAGCTTGGTCTTTTCTGCTCCCAGAGCAGTCTCACCATTCTTTAGGTCTCTCAAGGACTGCTCGGCCCTGGCACACTGGTTCTTGAGGTCATGGTTCGCCCTCTCTAAGGCCGATTTCGTGGCCAGCAGGTCCGATGACTTTTCCTCCTCCGCCCGCAGTGACTCATCTCTCTCTTCTACCGTGCCCTCTGATGCAGCTAGCTCGAGAATGGCTTGTTCGAGCTTCGATTCTACATCAGTCTTTGCCGCCAACAGCGCTGTGTGCTCACTGCCGGCTGCGCTGAGTTTAGCAGCAAGACTCTGGCGCTCTGTCTCCGCTGCGTTGAGCTTGGCATCATAGTCACGGGTCGTCGCTCCTGCTGCGTCCAAAGACTGCTCTGTCGTGGCGAGCCTGTCTTCAAGTTCCTGGACTCTTTTGCTGGCTTCTTCCGCGGACTTCTCGGACGCGGCAAGATCGTCATCCTTCTGCTGTTTCAGTCTGGTGTTCTCCTGACGAAGGCGGTTCGCGTGCTGCTCTTGGTCCTCCAGCGCGTCCTTGGCAGCCCGGAGATACCGTTCAAGATCAGCTGTTCTGTCCTGCGCTTGAGTAGCCATAAGGTCATATTCCGTCTGCAAGGCGACCAACTGAGCTTGCGCCTGTGCCAGTTCTGCAACCACCTGCATCTTCTCCTCCGTGAGGGTCTCCAACTCGGTCTCCACCTTCTTCAGGGCTGCGGCTACGGCTGCCTTGTCTTTTCTCATATCGTTGAGTCTCTCTTTCGTCCGACGATGCTTCTCTTCCAGATCCGCGGCTTTCGCGGCATGGTCATCCCTGGACAGGGACAGTCCTTGATTGAGGCTCTCGAGATCCTCCAACCTCTTCTCTATGATCGCACTGATCTCTCCGTGGCCAGTAGTCATGGCATCCACCTGGGCCTGGAGCGTGTCATTGGTTCTGTCGAGGGCGTCGATTCTCTGCTGCAGCGCCGACTTCTCTGCCGAATACGCTACGAGCGTTCCGTCCTAGAACTTATTAGAAGTAGCTGCAGGTGATCACGACGCCGAGAACGTACCATCATCGTATGCCACTTGTCATCGCACTCTCGTGTCGCATCACGCCATGCATCCGACGCCTTCGTCGCATTGGCATCCTTCAAGTCCGTCAACTGCTTCTCCGTAGCCCTGCGTAGATATTCTAGCTGGGTTTTCAAGGTATGCACTTCGGTGTCCTTTGCGACCGTCTCGGTCCTTTCTTGCGTGAGCTCTTGACGGAGATCATCCGCGATCTTCCTGACAGACTCCAGCTCATCCTTTGTTGCGGAAAGACGTCTCTCGGCAATGTCGCGTGCTTCTTCCGCCTCGTTCGCGTCGCGCTAGTGGTCGGATGCTATGAGGGTCTTCCACGCAACCTCGTCGTACCGGTGACTGGCTTTCTTGTACACTTCACCTATCGACCATGCTGTACCTTCGGCATCATCCAATATCTTCCTCATCTTCTCGAGTTCCTCCTCGTCAGGGGCCTGGAGTAGCGTCTCGGATGTGTGTGTCGGGTTGTCTGATACTCGTTCTTCGCCAGCGTCTTCCGCAAAGTCTCTCAGCTCTCTTGCAGACACGAACTCAGTGCTGTCTCGGACGAACACCTTGCGTTCGTATCGTTTGTCCTGCATCCTCGTCACTCCTTCTTTCGGCATGACAACGTGTGTCGGAGAAGCCGAAGACTGCACCGCGGATGCCTGGGATTGACCGGGAGATAGATCTTCTTCTTTCTCTCTTATCTCAGATGATAGCGATTCGACCACGTCGATTCCCTTCTCTCCCTGGGTCATCAAGGTCGTGATGTGCCCTATCGTATCCCTGAGGTCCGCCAGGTCCGCTTCTTGGTCCATTGCATTGTCCGCGTTCCGCTGATTGAGTGCTGCCAGGTCCAACGTTCCACCGTTGGAGGGCTCATATTTCCTTTCCGGGTCAGACGCAGCTTGCACATCAAAGAACTAACGAGAAGGTGCACTCACTGGATGTTCTGCCAGTACTCGCGATATCTGGCGATGTTTGTCACTTGCGTGTGGCCCCGAGCTGTAGCCGTGTCACCGCCCAACGAGGTGAGGAAAGGGATTGACGTTGCCATCTTGGCTGTGTTGTATTGTGGGTGCGTCAATTACAAGGCGAAGACGTGGATGGAGATTTGATGGTGGGTTGTGAAAAGAGAAGACGACGGGAAAGCTGCCCAGTTTTGAAGTGAGCTTGTCATGGTCTGCGTGTTGAACCTGTTGTTTGTTTGTCGGTTGTTTGTTTGTTGGCGTCAAGCAGTACTTCCCTTTCACTTTCGTTTCCAAATCAAACTCACCTCCGTGATCCCGCGTCAACATCCAGACCAAACACATCCAAACCAAACCTACCTTCTCGCTTCCGCATCAACATCCAGACCAAAGCTACCTCCTTGATTCAACACCAACGACCAAAGCAAATCAAACTTCTTCTTGATTCCTCCTCAACATCCAAAGCAAACTCACCCTCTTGATCAAGCTCACCTACTTGATTTCACACCGAAATCCAGATCAAATTCACCTTCTTGGTTCCGCATCAACACCCAAACCAAACCCACCTCCTTGATTCCACACCAGTGTCCAAAGCAAACACACCTCCTCCAATCCACATCAACACCCCAACCAGGCTACGACCAGCTGTTTCAAGGCCGCTCCTTCTCTCCATCAGATCGTCAACGCCGTCAATTCTTGCAATGGCGACCGCTCATCCAACAAGCCCCGTACCGGGACCCGCCGACCCGCCGTCGCCGTACCTCCACCCAGTCATTCAGGAGATATTGACAGCGCTCACGACCGACGGTTATTCGAAGCTACTGGACACGCTGATGGACGTCGAGAAGCGCATGGCGGTAGATCCACGCAAATCCAGACTGCTGTACATTGCAGACTCGTTCCATTACGCCATGTGGCTGCTTTGCTCCATCCCAAAGAGGGCTCTGATAGCGCTGCTCGACGGCACGTTTGTCGAAAAATTGAAATACGACCGGGACTGGCGGGATGTCGAGCGCCGTCTGTTCAAGAACAGCATCAGCGCCGACGCGAAGATCGATCCGGGATGCTACTTGAACCAGTTAACCACACGCCAGGGCCAGGGATTCACGAAACCCCAGTGGGAAGAGATCATGCTCGCCATGGAGATTTGTGTTGGGCTCAAGGATGACGAAGACGGAGAACTCAATCGGAACGGGCACACCGTTCAGGAAACCGTCCAACACGTCTACCGCTGGCGTAGGTCCAGTGACTACAGGAAGAAAGGCGCAGTTCCGAACACATTTGAAGACTTCCTTCCAACATACATGGAGGACCTCGAGGAGCAAGTGCAGAACTTTGTCACCATCAATCGGGCGAAGCTGCGTCACATCCCTTCGACCTTACAACAGCCCATCCACCTCCCGGCAGAGGTTGGCTGGACCTGGACGTTGAGGAAACGCCTGAACGAACAAAAAAGCATGACTAGCACGCCGATACTCTTCATCCTGGTCTGTTGCGTCCTTGAACATCTGTATCCGCACCAAATCCACCTGTGTCAAGTTGTCATCTTCCGCCCAGCGTACTGGCAGATGGCTGCCATTGGCGAGTCAATGCTGAGTCAGTTGGCTGGTAGCTACGGAAGCTATGGCGGGTTCAATCTCACTCAAGCAGGCTTGTCTGTTAGCTCGGCAATGCAGGCTACGGTCTCGGATTGGAATCACATCCAAACGAATCTGGAAGCGCTCGGCGTGTTTGACATCGCCAAGCAAAACTCTGGGGATGAGGCACGTGAACTCGAGGACCGAGTGGTAAAGGCCAAAGCCTTGGTCAGAGCTGATGAGTTGAGAGCCAAAGTGAAGGCCCGCAAGTTGGAACTCGTTGCGTTGAAAGAGGATCTCGCACGTGCTAAGGCCAGGAAGGAGGACAGCTATCGCAGACTTGACTATGAACTGGACAAGGTGGAGAGGAGGATCGAGCGACGGGCAGAGTTGAGAAGGGTTCTGGAGCTCGAACGTTCTTGTCTTGAAGGTCTCAAACGCGTGTCTCTTCGAGACTGGAACGCGGATGTAGCACTTGTCGAAAGCAAGGGGAAGTAACGTTTCACGGCTGTGTCGCGTTGGAGCGCCTTATGAGCTCTTCCGAGCCAAGGTTTCTGGAAGGACGGGGGGCTGATGTATCTGAGCTTCTTGCACCAGACAGGATAGATAGAACACACTCACGAATGCACAACGAGGATCTCACAACGACCTGCAGAGTAAGTCGACGAACCAGGATGTGTAATCTACGAGCCACTCCTTGACGCTCTTCACGTCTTGTTCCAGTCTGGTGTGGTCGAATACTGCATGGCGGCGGTGCTTAATTTCAGACTACGAGGAGGACAGACTTCGAGAGCGTGAGCATGTCAGCGTCAGGAGAAGCAGACGGGAGACGAGACGGTCAAGATTTTAGGTTGCCGCTCCATTATCGAGACGTGCCTCCTCCTCCTTTTAATGTCCCTCGAGCTTGGTTCCATTCGAGAGGAGCATTTTGTTGACCTCCACTCGTCGCCAAATTTTGCTGTCCTTCGTCCTCCCCCTTGTGTCCGTCCGTCCACCCATTGTTCTGGTCCGAGAGGAGAGTCGATGTCGACACTACCAGGATAGAGTCAATATTAGCTGGTGTGGACCGGATCAGAAAGCCCCCAAACAAGGCCGACAGCCGTGGGATCGTCGAGAGTCTCACCAGTCTGGGCCGAGAAGTGAGGTTGGGTCGTGAACGAACCTTGCCCCAGTCCGACGCAGGAGGTCGCTCAAGCTGAGGTGGAATGTGTCATAGGTGCATGTAGAACCAAGATGAAAAGAAGCTCGAGAGAGTCGCTCTCAATGCACAGCAGCCTCCACGTCCTCGCCAGGCTCAATCGTATCGTGTGGGGAACGATCCAGACGGCTTCGTAAGTCGACGTGTGTCTCGGGAGCAGCAGCGTCGAGGCGAAGGGGGAGTTTCAGTCCCAGTCTCAGTCCGAGGAGCTGTGTCACCCATCCGTCCATGGAGACTGCCTGTCAGCTGGTCCATTCTCCGCGCATGGATCTACCTGCACTTCTCTCTCCACTCTCCTCTCTCCTCTCTCCTCTCTCCTCTCTCCCAGACTTTTGTAGAGCTCTCTCTGGCCCCAGGACCTTCCCTTGCTTCGTCTCGAGGCGTGACACAGAGCCTCTTTGAAGAACCAGCCATTTTCGAAGTTCTCCTCGAGGCCGAGCATCATGAGGTAGTCTGCAGTCGGTAGCTTGCTGTTAAAAGTGCTCAGACGGCTTTCGATGTATTGCAGCACAACGCGGGAGCAGTCGTACATGTCGGCAGTTGCGAGGAGTTGCTCCATCTCCAATTCCGCCGCAACAGAGGAGTTGCGACGCTGAGCTTCCTGCGCAACCGTTTCACTTCCAGGGCTTCCAAAGCCGGGACCGAGTCAGCGCGACGCAAGGATCATCGAGGGCTCGTCTGAATCAGTCGAGCATCGTCCATGTTCCTCCAGCTTGACGTATTGGTCGGTCTGGTAGGTGTCGTATTGTGCCTAGAGGAAGGACGAGTTCGAGGTGTGCGGCGAGCGTGTAAATCGGTTCGTCCGATCGCTGGACGGCTGGAAGGATGCGATGGTCTTGCCACACTGCTTCTGCTCTTCTCTCGCTGCTCCCATAGCGTCCAGTGTCGTTCTGCGTCGTTCTGTGTCACTCTCTCGCCATCCATGACGTCCAGTTCGAATTGGCGAGTATTTTCTTCCGCCCGTGTATAGGCTGTCAGAGGCCTGCCGCTTGTCGTGCAAGTAGACGAAGTGGAGTGGAAACTGAGGATGAGGAAATGACCGCCGGATCAAAAGGACATGATGAGGAGTTAGAATGAGGCGAAAATCAGCGGTATTAGTATCGCGGGAAGATGCAAGAGGAGAGCGCTCGAAGGAGGGTCGAGTGTTAAGAAGAGAGCGAAGACAAGTCGTCAAAGCGCCAACGGCTTTCCCCGCAGCATCACCATCTCAGAGTTCTATCTTCGAAGTCATTGTAGACCCCGACCTCACATCGCCCTGAAAGACACAGTTGTCAACCTAGTCGCCCTGCTCTCCGTCGACACAGTCGAGCTTCTTCGGATCCACCGCGACTCGTTGGCGTTGTTGTGGGGGAAATCGGGAACGCCTGAGTTCGTACTGCTTGCAAGGGACGAGCCACCACAGATTCTACAACAGCAACGCAAAACAGTTCACAGCACCTGCTAGACATCGAAGTTCCTCTGTACGGGTCGGTCGATGTCTCGTCGTAGTCTCCAAGTGGTCTCACTTCTCTGCGATCGTGCGCACGGAGGGAATTGAGATCTAGCCTTGGAAGGAGCTCCAGACCCAACAGCGACGTAGCATCGCAACATCGCCTTGGCCGACATTCACACTCGATAGATGCGGTCGCGATCATGTCATTCACACGGCCCAACCCTCGCGCTTCTCTGCGATTACTGCGCATGGTGGACTTGGGCCATCCGTGGGTTTTGGTTACAGCTAACGGGGCGCCTATACGAACGCCTCGGAGGTCAACTCAATGCCCACTGCCATTGCAACACCTGCAGCGCACCACTGCGCAGCGACTACCAAGTTGCAATCTGGGTGGAAGGAGCGCTCTCAGTTGTCTCAAGCGTGATCTTCTCCGTCTGTTCCTGCGTGGCTGGTTGGCAGTGTTTCGTGTGGGACGGGCGTATATCCATTCTACGTTGCAGCTGCCCACCAAAGATTCGACTTCTGCATTGGGAGTATTCCAGCGTCGCAACCACTTCAATTGTCGATTGAAGTCCTGTAGTATATCGAGAATGGATCTTCCTACAACACTCGACAGCCTCTTCCAAATGTAGTTGGCAGTGTTGCTGAGCATTCACGGCCTCTCCTTCCATATCATAGGCGGCGAACTCCCTTCTCATCCATGTCTTACCACTCAGCATCGCTGTCACGTCGCGCACCAACACGAAGAGGTCACAGCCCTTTGCGTGCAGGCCCACACCAAGCCCTACGTTAGAGACAGGGTAGCCCATGCTTCGACTCAAGGACTAACGAGTGCCAAGCTCTTAGCACCAAGCGCTCAGCACCGCATCCCCGCCAGCGGCGAAGCTGGATCCGCCCGCCATTGGTCTGGTAGTACATCGTCCCCTAGCGCCCGTCTCTAGTCTGAAACTTGTATGCAGCCGTGCCCTCTACGACGACGCTCCTTTGATTTCCTCCAACCCGGCCGGGCACGATTAGCATGGCGCAGCAGCAAGATGATAGTGATAGCGCGTACTCCTGAGGCTTGAGCTCATCTTGCTTGAAGACGTCATGGATAGACCTCAGCCCGTGTCACGCAGATATCCCTTCTTACTCTCATGCTAATGAGCTGCGCCATTGTTTAGACTGTCTGGGCAACGGTGGCTGTATTGGGGGCTGTGGAGCTGAACATTGAGCGCAGACGTGGCCGTAATGCAGGTCTACAGCTCAGCCTCGTTTCACTGTTGTTCGCAGCAGCTGATATGCACTTGTGGGTAGATTTGAAAGATGCACACCGGAAATTGCGAAATATGTGGGTATTTGAATGAATGGCTAGGTAAGGAGAGACGAAGACGTCTTCTCCTCCAAACCATTCTCTAAATCATATTAGCACAAGTGCCCACGTCCATTCATTCAACACATTCACAAATGAGTATGCTCATCAAAGTATGCCTTGTCGTAATGAGATGCTAATTTTATGATAGAACTGCTCACTAGACACCGCATTGTGGCGTATGCCTTCATTGTCCTTGTTTCCTACGCTACTCCGACCAGGGTGGTCAACAATCAAGTTCAAGTTACTTGACCGTTGGCGCACGGATCTGCTAATGACCTGTTGGGCTCGTGCACGTACACACTAGGCAGTGATCAGAGGTCTGCACGGTCTCATAGGTACGTGCACAACACTAAAAGACCAACCTTAGAGCCGTGCGCCAACGTTCAAGTAACTTGAACTTGATTGTTGACCACCCTGACTCCGACTCTGCAATACACATACTTCTCATCCAATCCCGATTCCTGTCAGCTTACGGGCGACGCTGACCTTTACGGAATTGGCGTGCGACTCAGCTTCTACTTGCAATATGGAGCCGCATTTATTGCCAAACTCATGGACCTTCACGACGAGCTCAAACTCTTGAGGCGCACTATGAACGTAGTGGCCTTAGCTGTTCTTGTCAACGCAATTATAAGTACCGTCCATGGCAGCTTCGCTGTCCTGGAATGGTACATCGTCTTCAATATAGCCATAGTCTTGCCGTTACCCTGGTTCATGCCCAGTTTCGAAGTATCCACCGAGGATGGGAAACAGGCCATAGAGGCCACGAATCCTACCAAAAATAATGCTATCAACTTTGGGCTATATCTCATGCTGCACTCGGTCGTATCGGCCATGCAGCCCTGGCTTTACTTTGGACTCTTACATCAAGGCTACAGAGAGGGTTGTCTCGTTAGAATCTTTGTCTACGCTCCATTCAGCATTTACAACCCACATTGGGTCGCATTCGGCAAAACTGTCTCTATACTTGGCTGTCTTGGTATCTTGATATCCCTGCCGCTATCTCTCTGGACCATTGTTTACGGACTTAGGGCTGGATGGAACGGCGGATCTCCTATCGGAAATATCAGACGGACTGGGACGTTGGCTACTGTCATCAAGGCCCTCTTCCTTGGCTTATTGGGCATATCATCAATCATATTCACTGAGAAGACCATTCAGTTGAACAACATTGACCTATCGGGCTCACCTCTCACCTCGGCTAGTCAACTCATTCCGTTCCTGGTGGGACTTTTTTCCCTGTCAGCCGTACCATGGGCCGGTTTGAAAGCAATGAGGTCGGGCATTGGAAAGGAGCAGGCACAGTGTTAGAACATAAAACACAGCGGATCAAGCAGTTTGACTGGTTCGAAGAACAGGGTCTTCGGGCACAGTTCGGAGTTTGTACCGCATCAGAACTTGCCTCGTCGTATATGCAAGCTGTGCTCTCAGTGCTAGCCTGTGGGCTTGGGTTTGTGCAGCTGGATGTTTTCAAGCTGCAAGCGATAAGAGGCGATTCCCGAGTCTTGTCTGTCACCATGATTATGTCCGGCGCAATATGGATTCTAATACTTGTTGTTCTGCTCAGTGTGATTGGCTGGCAGCTTTCGTGGAGCTTCAAGAACAGGAGGAAAGCTCGTGCTGCTGAAGCCTGACAGTCACAAGCAGTTGTAATTATCCAGAGCTTTTCAACGTTTTCAGACGCTGCTCCTTCCGCATATTCAGTACTTCTCATCTTGGAGATGACCTGCTACGCCAACCCTTCTAAGTAACAACCAAACGATGGCAATGTGTTAATCACAATAGGTTATACGGCGACATGCTGTCTGAGAAATTTGCTTGCAGCGCCAAACTCTACTACTTCCGTCTTGCCATAGCCTTTAGGTTAAGTGACTACGCTAGCGCACCATAACTATACCCGAGCTATCTTAAGTTTCACGGTTCTTAACGTGAAGTTAAGCATAGACTAGGATCCTAAATTTTTCCAAAAATCACCTACCTAGACGGACTTTTTGAAATGCTAATCTTGTATACTTTGTAAATAGTAGTAACTTGAAATACATGATATGAACTTAAACAAGGTAACCTAGTACATCTAGCCCTTATTAGTAGGTAGAAGTAAAGCATACTTCTAGCTTTACCGTTAGTAATTAGCTAGAATATCCCTATTCTCTAGAGTTACATGGTACAAGTAACCGTAATTAAATAAACTGTACTTCTAAAGCGGTATTCTACCTCTTTTCTCCTATTATTCCCTACTTTTAATATATGTAAATGTGTTTTAGATAGTATAAGCTAGAACTTTATGTACTATCCTATGCCTATGAATTTGTAAGTTAGTACTCTATTACTATACAAATTCTATGTCTTAGCCGTAAATTTACTTAGGATTACATATAACTAACCTAGATATAGTATAGTATAGTATAGTATAGTATAGTATAGTATTCTATTAGGCTACAAAGTCTTTCTACAAGACTTAAGAGCCGTCTATTCTATATACACGGAGTATAACCGCCTTTACCTGTTTTTACTCTATAGTCCTACTAACATTCTTTATACCGGAGTTAGCTACTTTAAGTTACTACCTAAGTAGCTATAGAGGTAGCTTCCTCCGCCTATTAGGTAGACATAAACCGTACTATACTCTAGAGGAAGCGGATAACCGCGCGTACTACCTCTATATTTAGCTTCTACTATTCTTTTAGGCTATTAAGAGGCTTCCCGGTCTTTATGTCCTCCTACGTGCTCTAGCCTCTAAGTATATATAACATATTAAGCTACCTTGTCCCTACTAGCTAAATAAGTGATTGTTACTACTCCTACTATCTTAGACAATAGATAAGGACGTACTAGATTGTCTCGTCTACCTATCCGCACTTGTACTAACTAGACTACTCCCTTCTAATACGGGCTAGATAGGTGTAGAGGAAGCTGTAGTTAGAGCGGTACTACATTAGTACTAAGGCTTTGTCTAAGCTAAGGGCTCTATATAGCCGTAGTGTATATTAACCTAGGAGGGCGCTATTAAACCGCCTTATCTACTTGCTATATACGTTCTCCTAGTAGAAGCTCTTAAGCCTATGTTACGGGAACTTCTCGATTGTTGTAATCTAAAGAGGCTCCTAAATATAAGAAGGAATAACTAAGGAAGAGAAGGGAGAAGAGTCCCTTCTCCGCATAAGAACAAAGCTTATGTAGCGCTAAGCTACTAAGTGAATGTAGGCTTAGCGTGCTTGTCTAAGCGAGTCTTTTAGTTCCTAAGGTCTCGTACGAGGGTTCTTATAGGGGAACCTTATACGAGTCCCTAATAATACCCCCCTCCTCCCTTTTAAAGTGAAGTAATAACTTCACTTAAAGCAACTAAGTGAAGTAAAAGCCTTACTACAGCCTAAAGCGGGGCTACGACTTTACTTGTTCTGTTTGCTTTACATGTACCCTACTATAAGTAGGGATTTCTCTTTACTTTTAAACCTAAACCCTTTCATTCTACTCCGAAAAATTTTTCCACTTCTTTTTAACAATAGTCATTAATTAGACTAGCATTAACATTAACAACACCATCATCGTACGAGCTTTAGCTCTTTTCTGTTTTCGAAGCTAATCACAATCTAGATAGCCTTGATTTGTGTTCCGTACGATCCTCTTAAAGTAGCCTTAACTAGGGCGTTCTAGAACAGGCTTCTTGTAGTCTGCGAGGATCCTAACGAGCCGGAGATCATCTACTACAAGATTACTACTAAGGGTAACAAGGCCCTGTTTAACCTCTACTACACTCCCGATTAGAAGGCCGTCTAGACTTTTCCTTTGTACGAGTTTGCCATCCGTAAGAACTCGTTAACCGCGTAATAGGTAGGTCTAGACTTGTTGTTCTTTGTTTGAAGCTAACTTTAACTTAGCTTAATAGTAGACAACCTTCGTGTCACGAACACGACTTGATTGCTACAGCAGCTAGGTACAGGAGTAGTTAACAAGACGTAACACAAGGAGAGAAGGGAGTCATAGAGAGTGTGTTGGATAAAAGAGCAACGCTAAGGCGGTGGCACAAATAGCCGAACATATAACTAGAAAAACATAGCTAGGTTACGACCGTGACAGTAGTCCCCTCCTACTCGCCTAAGCTCCGCGAAGGCGCGTGCTCTGCTCCAGGTGCCTGTTACCTTACTTGTTGTGTGTAGTATTCGTGGCCGGGTTTGTTTGGATATCGGTGGTGGAAGTCGGCGAGTAGGTCGGTTGCGTTGGTAACAAAGGAAGCTGGTTGCCAGCTTGGAACGTTATCGCCAGTCCACTTGACCAGGTACTGGAGTTGCCGGTGGATCATCCTTGAGTCGTGGATCTCGTCCACTTCCCATTCTTCCTCGCCATTGACCACTACTGGTGGCGGCACTGCGTTGACCTGCCCTGGCAAGCGATCGTCTGTAGCCGGTCGTAACAGAGACGTATGAAACACGGGGTGCAGGTCCTTCATAGAGCTAGGGAGATCGAGCTCGTATGCGTACGGGCTGATGACCGCTTGGACAGTATGTGGGCCAGTGGCCTTCCAGTCAAGCTTCTTCGACGGTCGCTCCGTGTGTATGTTCCTTGTGTTCAGCCATACCTTGTCGCCGACCTTGTACGCTGGCGCTGGTGACCTAGAAGAGTTTGCTTGATCTTCGTAGACTGACTGAGCATACTGCATCTCGGTACGGAGGCAGTCTCTGATCCTTTCCATTCGAGTAGCAAAGTCTTCGGCGGCCTGGTGCTGGATCTCACGATGTCTGCTGAGGTTCTCAGGCTGCGGTTGCGGAGGCTCGAATCCCATCCGGAGGTCAAAGCCGTAGTTGGCATAGAACGGAGATACCTGCGTAGTTGCCGAAGGTGCGCTGTCAGGGTGGTCAATCATCCATCCCATCCATCCAGAGGCCTCTGGATGGATGAGATGACTTCGTCGGATCCCGTGGATGGATGGGATGGATGAGATGACCGAGTCATTCATCCATTCATCCGTGAAGTCATCCATATAGCTATGCTAAGACTAGTGATAGAGAAATCTGATGCAAGAGATCTATCCGATAGTTGTTACTAGGGCCACCTCTGTATGTACACTCCCACACTCCTAGCTATGATTACCACTCAGTTCCTACTCTTAACCATACGGATCTAGTTATCGTCGTCGTCGTCGATGGGTGAGACACCGGCTTTAGATGGAGGAGAGCTTAAGCGAGAGGATGACTCTGTAGAAACCGGCGTTACCCGTGGGCCTATTGCTCAGGCTTATTAGCTACTGATTACCACTGAACGATGTTACTTACAAAGCTGGATAAGCTGGTGTTGAAGCCATGATTTCAGGCACTCTCTAGACTCTGCGAAGTCCTCCTTTGTACGTGGAGTATCCTCGTTCAAGACCTGGCCAGCTTTACTAAACAGTCTCTCGCACTCTGACGACATAGCTGGCACAGAGAGTAAGTCGAAGGCAAGCCTGCTGAGTGTCGGAAACTCATGTTGTTGATGAGTCCACCAAATTAGTGGATCTTCTACCCTGACTGTCTTTAGGGAGCAGAATCTCTCGAACTCGTCGTCCTCCTCAAGACTGTCATCTTCGTCGTCTAGATCCATATACGTGGTGAAGTTTGAACGCTCCTTCTGCGACTGGAGTGGTAGAGGATACCGCCGTTTATAGCTCTGCCAAAGCTCAGTTACCGCCTTCCGGGCCTCCTCAATCCACTCGGGATGGCTCTTCTCCCAGTGCTTCTTGAACCAGCGCCATTTAAACCGTGGATGGAGCACGATTGCTGCGCGATATGCCGGCGTCTGGTCAGATAAGCTGTAGTAATAGTTGAGCTTCTTCCAGCCTAGATTAACGCAAGCTTTGAAGTGTGATGATGGAAGGTGCTCTAGCCGAGCTTTCTCCATCTCTAGGTGATCGAGGAGAAAGTCTAGTGCACCAAGACTTTCCCATAACGCACCATATGCTCCGGTATGGGCGTTGCCTTCAAGGCGCTTTGTTGTCTCCTTCATAGGCTGCAAGAGATCTCTCAACTCGGTAAGCTCCTGCCAATCCTCAAGCGTGAGTTCATCCTTGACGATATCGGCTGTTTCCAGCACCTGCTTTGCGTGGTTGACATAGAGATCTATCGCGTCTTTAAGCTGTAAAGCGCGTTCAATCATATCATGTGTGGAGTTCCAGCGGATGCCGCCGTTAACAGTGAGGAGGAGGAGCTTTGTCGCCTGTAGATCTTGCTGCTTTGACCGGAAGAGCTGGCGTCTCTGAGGAGTCCACATGATGTGGACAACGAGATTGTGAAGCTTGCCTACAGGGCCTTTCTTACGCCACCATTCAACCTTCTTGATCTCATCTGCAGACTGTATGACTTGCTCAAATTCGTCAACTATCTGCTCTGTTATGTCGCCATCTACTAGCTGCGGAAGGCCATCTTCGAAGCAGTCGCTGTCTGTTCCAAGTAGGATTGCTTTACAGACTAGATTGATGATATGGCCAGAACAGCGGAGCCGTTGCTTCTTCACGTCAATGTTGAATTCTTTCGATAGCACCTGGAGAGAAGTTCGTTGTTGCTTGCGTTGTCCATAACAAAGTAGCCAATCTTACTACCAACACGATAGTCTTTGATAACGTTCTTTACTAGGCCAGCAATGTTTTCCCCTGAATGAGCGCCAATAAGTAACGGCATACCTAAGACAATTGTCTTTAGGCGTTAGTTCTTATCAATGAAGTGGGCAACAATACCAAGGAGTGGGAGTCCGCTATCGGAAGTCCACAAGTCGTAGCTGAGGTTTATGTCGCTTTTCGCTTGGCTAAGGATGTACCTTATCGTCTCCTTATACTTGTTAAACTCCTCATCAATCCAACGCCTCGGTGTGTTATGAGATAAAGGTAGGAGTCCCTTAGTCACGGGCGCAGCGCTGATAGAGAGCCGTCTAAAGTATGGTGACGTAGCTTGGCAGAGTTTGATGTCATCACAGACAATCCACTCTAGGAAGTGAGCCCTAGTAAGCTCCCCATCGAATGGCGTTACTAGTTGGAACGTTTGCTCCGTACGCTGCTTCTTCTGCCGTTGTAGAAGCTCGCCGATGTCTTCGTTTGCTTTCATCTCAACCAGCCCAGTCTCGTCAATTCTGTGGTTCTTGAAGAGATGCTCAACTACGTGGTTGGTAGCCGTAGAGATATACGTCTTGATCTTCTTCTTCTGCTGGTAGCAGTACTTGCACAGCCACAGGTTGTCATCCTTCGTATCTAGAACATCCACACCATGTGCCCAGACCCATGCTCTTTTCTTCCGTTTCTGTGGGCCAAGGACATTGAGTCGAATGCGGTACTCTAGGTGGTC
>NAJN01000190.1:0-31731 GCA_005059845.1 Cryomyces minteri
CTTCGAGGTTTGAGAAGATCTCTGGGAGTCTCCATGTCGTCTTCGGCCGCAGAATCATCTCTAAAACCACCTGCATACATGTCGATAGCATCGTCTACGCTCATCCCCTCATCCCCGGTATTCGGCGTACCCGGAAATACGTTCATAAACTCGCTAGATGCGTTTGCAAGATCAGTAGTCGAGCTGTTCCCGGTGATGACACTACTGCGCTCGGTGCCACTCGTATCCACATAGCTCGATCCAATCGTCAAAGCCGAGCGGAAACTTGCTCGCACCTCCTCGTATCGGCCTTCTCGCCAGCGTGGTGGAGGGTCTCGCCGGAAAGACGAATGGTAACTATCTCGGTTGTTCTGACCTCGATCAGGGCGGTATGCAGAAGAACTATTCCTATAATTTGTAGACAGGTGGGGCATGTCAGGTATAGATCTCGAGACCCTCAGCGTTACATTAGCGTTGTGCGGTGGCATTGATAGCGAGGAGGACGGCGAAGGCGGTGATAGGGACGAACTACGCTCTCCACTCACTGCTGATACTAGTGGTGATAACTGTGTTGCAGCAGTTGTGCTTTCTAGGGCTGCCTCCAACGCACTGGCAGAGAATCCACCATCGCTGATAATGTTGCCATGCTTGTTGGGGGTGGATTGTCGCAGCGGCCAATCCGATCCATCATACAATAGGGTCGCTGGCATTAGTTTCTCTGATTGGGGATCCCTTCTTCCTAACGAATGTGGCTCTAGGGCTCTCAGTCGGAGGCGCTTGGCGGACTCTTTGCGCAGAGGAACGTGAGGTGCCGGAGTCGAGAAAGAGCGTGCGCGGTTCAGTCTTTGGAAGGACTGATTGTGATGTATCTGATCCTCCATGGTCGTGGTATTTCTAGAGTTCGCATGTGGTGAGACGGAGCTATTATGAGGCGGTGCATCGCGTAGGTTGTTGTCTCGTCTAGAGCGTTCATGTTGCATGTCCTCCTCTTCCATACGAGCGTCTCCATTTCCAATGTCTGCTGGCAAGAGAGCAGCGTCTTGCGACAAGACTCCCGAACCGAAGTCGTAACGCTCCCTCGTATCAGTATCTGGCAGCCCATCCCAAGTCGATACACTCATAGCGCCTCGCTCTCGGCAGCATGGGTTGTAGACGGAGGAGTAAACACCGAGACGCGCTGGCCGTCAATTGGGTTGCTGTAGTGCAGGATCATAGCTACTGCAGAGGTAGAGGATACATGGGCGAAATCTGTATGACAAGGATGCAACAGCATCTGCTAAGAAGAGTGTGTAATGAGTGCGCGTGAAGGTAATTTAACCTGTGTCCAGGATGTTTGTGAAAAGCGGGTTGCGCTGCGGGATGATGCAGGACATTGCAGCTGATGTTCAGGCACACGACCGTGCTCGCTTGAGATTGCCGTTTCATGTGTGCGACTTCACGCAACTGACACATTGACGTAGAGAAGACGTTCATAGACTGTTGCTTCGAACTGTGAGCTACTGGGACGTACGTGAAGACTAGTCGTAGTCTCTTACACCAGAGTAGTAGCACCACAGTCTAAGGCATAGACGGTCTGTTCAAGAACCAAGGCCAAACGAGTCGCATGCACTTCCAGCAACTGGTCGTGGTTCCTTCGAGCCTCCAACCGCCCTTGAAGAGCTGCATCAATGCACAGCGCCGGCAACCCATCCAGCGAAGATTTAGCAGCCCAGGAGTCCACCTGAAACCAGCTCCGTCTTCCCATACGCCATTACCTCCCAAACGCCAACTGTATGCCCACGCCCATAGCTCCCCCGAATGCCATCCCAGCTCCCACTCACCTTCCCACCCTTATCCTCACCATCACCATCACCCTCTCCCCCTCCCAGCTGCTTCCCCCCACCTCCTACTTCCTCCCCGCATACTTTCCCACCCACTCCCTCGCCGTGCGATCAAACTCCTTCCTCCGCGTCCTATACTCCTCCGCGATCGCCCCCTCAACCGCATCGTCCAGATTCGGCTCGACCAGTATACTCCTTGTCATGTCCAGCACGGCAGCGATTTTATTGGGGGGTTTCCACTCGTCGGACCGCAGCAGCCCCAGACACATCGCGCCTTTGCCGTCGTTGGTCACGTTCGGATGGTAGATTTTGGTCGTGAAGGCGAGGGTGGGCGGCTTGAAGGGGTAGTCTTTGGGCAGTGTTAGGAGGAGCTTGAAGTGGCCGCCCTATAAAGTGAGGTGTCAATTGATTGGTCCCGTTGGTTCTGTTGGCCGTTGGCCGTTGGCCGTTGGCCGTTGGCCGTTGGCCGTTGATGTGGCAGGGTTGGTCAGAACAAGGCAGAAGGGGAGGCGGCGGGAAGGGACGTACAGCGTAGACGGACTGCTCAGGCCCGTCCATCAGGATCTCCCAAACGTGCACGTCGGATTCGTCAACGAGCGACACTTTCATGCCCTGAGGTGGGGACTGCGTGATCTCGGAGAGCTCCTGTGAATTGGTCAGTGGCTGCAAGTCTCGATTGCTGTAGACGAGTCTGCACCTTCATGATCCGCTTGTGTGAACCGCCGGCACTCATGTTTGCGAATACTTGTCCAGGGCTTGAGGGTTGAGGTGGAGTGTAGCTGTATAGGATCGGGGCGCAGGGGTGTTGTTGCTAAGTCGAGTCACTGCAGATTGAGAAGGTGCTCTCTCAGAGTGAGGTTGTTGTTGACGCGGTCTGGGTATGCGCGACAATGGATTTCCTGCTGTGAAGCACTTCTTGTTGATCTACCCTAGCTTTCTGGGCGACGACCGGGGACCAGGCAGATGATTGATGAAGGCCGTCGAATCACGAGTTCTTGAGCTTCGAGCTACGCGTCTTAGATGTTTGAAACATCGTGACTGGAAATACCTACCGTAGTACCGTGCCCAAATTCTCATCCAGTATATAAGTGTTTCATCTTCGCGGTCTACTGCTCTGTCCAAAGTGCAAGTCAAAAGTGAACTCAATTATGTCCTCACAGGTTCTACAATTAAATATCTTAACTTACTACTTAAGTCGATAGCCGTTCGTTGTTAATGACAATTCAGGGATATCTTGTTCCATGTGTATCTCACTACAACACTTTACCATACGAAGTCGTCTCAATGACGAGCTTTCGAGAGTTTCAAAATAACGCATCTCAACAGCAGTCGTCTCTTTCTCCGGCCTATCTCTAATGAAGCTTCTACTTGATCTTGTCTGATAGCAGTACCCCGTCATCAGACAGTCGACCGGGAGTTCATCCCTGGTACACCCCAAAAGGCTCCTGAAACCCCCTATTGAATACTACGAAGCGTTACGGCGCCGCCCCCTCAATACAGATTTCAACATCTCAGCTTCGCATAGGAACAGCCTGTACCAAATCTTATTCGAGCCACAGCGCGCCGTAATACCCTCATTTTGGACCAGGAAAGAACATGGTTTGACCGCGTGCTAGGAGTGACATTCCATGTACAGCCAGGATTCCATTCTCATAGTCTCTCTTACGGTAGTAACAACGAAGGAGGAAAATATTGGAACGTGAGACTCAACAGCTGAACACGAGTCACCATACTGGGGGTACGTCCAGCCGGATTCAGGAGCTGCAAATATCACTATGCAGGATGGCAGAAAGAAGATTCCCTAGCCACCAACAGAGCGGGAGATTCCAAGGAACGATTGAGTGGCTAGAGGTGTCGATCACATTGCGCGGGATCGGAGCAGTCTCCCTGCAGTGCACATGTGGTGCGGCTCCATTATTAGCCGTTGCAAGATGGCTGGAACAGCGACGCGAATCTGCGACAGTTGCGATACTTCCACAGCTGTGGATGTCAGACCAACTTTGGAGTAAATCGCGTGCCATAGATTCTGGATAAAAGCTGGAATACATGGCTGCGAATATAGCTTCGCCGCAGTCTGATCCTTGACGCGGCGCATAATCGAAAGACTTGAGTCGTGAGACCCCCGGGTGGCGTTGATGAGGTCGGGGTGGGGCTTGCTGCTGGTGTGAAAGCTTCGTGCCGCTTCTCTTCGACAGCTAGAGCGTGTGGCGTTGAGGTGTCGCAGGAGGATTGCGACGCGTATCTCTTCTCACCGACCCACAAAGACGTCGGATTCGAGTCTGACGGCCACGTCATCGCCAAACCAACCGGGCCGTGATAATCTGGAGTACGATGAATCTCAACCCCTCGGAACTCTTCGCTCGAGCTCGGTGATCAAGCCAGGCACAAGGTTTTGCTGCTTATTGCTGTGGCCACAGCTAAGTTAACTTCCCATCGGGCTTCGAGGTGTGGAGCGCGTCGACGGCGATCTCTTCTCGGCTGCGGCTCATGACGCCTTATGACGATCCTCGAGTTATCGACATCGGAGTCCTAGATGACTTCTTGTCGCCCCAGGATATCTCATTGGCGCAAGGTCGGACCACTGCAGCATGTCGAGCGGCTGTCACGGAGTTTTGGGTTTCCTCATGCCATGCAACCCTCCGCCCGCTCTCTCATTCGCCCAGCCGTGCTGCAGACACTTCGGGACTTGCTGCAGCGTTCAATCGTTGAGTCTGCCTCGACCCATGCCGTCACGCTTTCCACCTTGGGCGTGTCATGAAGTCACTCCTCTGGAGGGCTGGCATTGGCAGGATGCTCGCCTGAGGTATTTGTTCGCCGCCGCGGTGACAGCTACGCGGCCCTGCAGATGTTGATATAGCCTCCAATCCCCATCGCAAAACATTTCTTTCTTCATCTTTTCCTACCATCCCTCACGACCTCCGAGATGTACAGCAAGACCATCATCACGACCTCCGCGCTGCTTGCAGGTCTGGCCGCCGCCGTGCCAGCACCTCAGGTTCCTGGCTACACTGGCCCCAATGCGCCCTATGGCACAACATCGCCTACGCCTTTGGGCACTCTCGCGACCTCTTTCGGTCTTGACTCGGCAGTGTCAGCCGTGCCAACTGCACCGCCGAATGGGACCGCTTCTGGCGCTGCTCCTCCTCGCCGAAGCAGCGATGTGACTGGCGCCACCTCTCACGGCCCATACTCCGGCGTTCCTACCACGACCGGCGCTGTTAAGGCCAACCAGACCTTGATGCAGACTATCCCAGCTCTGCCACCGAATCCCACTGCCACCTACTACAACACCAACGGCCAGCTCACCCATGCACAGCCAATCCCTTACACACCTTATGGTAAGCTTGTCATATATGTCAATTGCTCTTGCACTTCAACTGACGTCTTCTTCAGGCGGTCTGGGAACCAATGGCAGTGAGCCTCGCTACATGGTTGAGAGTGATTTCGACTATGAGTCCATTACTCTTGGCTTGTACCAGGAGTGGATCGAGCTTGATTGCTTCAACAACGGTCTTGCCACCTTCAGTGAGCAGGACTTCATCGACGCCGGTCTGACTGCTGAGGACCGTGCCTTGATTGCCTTCATGGCTGTACAGGAGACTGGACACGCCACTCTTCTCACCAACATGCTCGGGGAGACTGCACCACCTCAATGCACCTACAACTACCCGTACTCCACCGTACGGGAGTTCGTTGACTTCAACCAGATCCTCACCCGCTTCGGTGAATCTGGTGTCTGGGGATTCATCAACCACCTCGACTCGCGTGAAGTCGGCCAGCTGCTCGCTCAGTCAATCGCCACCGAGGCCCGCCAGCAGATGGCGTTTCGCCAGATGAGCGGCCTCTTCCCCATGCCCGTCTGGTTCGAGACCGGTATCCCACAATCATGGGCCTGGACCTTCCTCGCCCCTTACATCAGCTCTTGCCCGCAGAACACCACCCGTCTCGCATGGCAGAACTTCCCGGCGCTGCACGTCGCTAACCAGGCCAACATCAACCGCTTCTCGCCCAACGACACCGCCGATTATGTTGAGCGCGTGGGCAACCGCACCTCCGACCCGGCCGTGTCCACCATCCCAGATGATCAGAGCTGCATTCATTTGAACGTTAGCGGCGTCGGCTGCGGCCCTGCTATCTCACGCAATCGATCCGAGCCCCTCTCCTTCCCTGGCAAGCAGATCCGCCTGTCATGGGACGCTCCTGGACAGGCCGTTGGCCCCAACAACAGCTACATCACCGCCACCAGTGCAGGCGCGCCGCAGTTTGTCGCCTGGGTCTCGCAGCTCAACCTCACCTACACGCCCCTGACCGTGACTGGCAACAACTCGGGTTACACCTACCAGCCGGCCAGCGAGGTCTACAAGGGTGACCCAGCTTCGAACGACACCATGTTCATCGCCCTCACCGACTCCGACCTCTTCTTCACCCCCTTCAACCTCAGCATGATCAACCCCCATGTTGCTGCCCTTGGTATCTTCCAGGCTGGTTGAGCGTGTCGTTTGTTGACATGGGTTCGAGAGAACAAAAGCGTACGATCAGTTTGTGGAGGACAACGGGTAATTTGCATGACGGACGGAATGGGACGGGACTATGATCTCTTGTACATATCAGCCTCACGATTCGGGGCGTTCACCTACACGGCATACCACCTAACGACTACTATGTATTATAGCGATAATACCCAAACGAAAATCCAGTAACACCAACAATCTCATCTGTTTGTGTTCTGCCTTGTACCGAGTGATTGTTCGTCATTTGCACAGTTACGACTGGTACCACCGTGCCCACTAACCTTACCCTCCACAGCACATAGAAGCGAGCAGTGGTGGAAGATGCCTTTCTGTGAAATCTTCCATCCGTCTTTGACGCTCGAAGTTAGGCTCTCACACAAACATGAATTTGACAGGGACGCTTCAGCTGCGGGCCGCAACCCTAAGGTAACTTAAGCGATATCTGATCCGCGACGACCTCACGGCGAAAGGTTCCAGTCCATCGCACTCCCAGCTTCATTTCGGATCTCACAAGATTCTCACGCCAACAATCTACAAGTAGCAAGACTGGCTGATCCGCGTCACATTCTGCTACTCGGTCTTACAGCAGCTTGGCAATGCGCACGCTTCCAGAGAACAATCGGCAGCATTGCAAGAGCATATGCAACATACCCTATAGCCATGGCAGCTCCCAGTCCAGCGGAATCGTTAGCGGCAAGTGATATAATTGTGTCTAAACCAGACTCAGGAACAGAATCACTGCAAACATGCGAAGCAAGCATAACGTCTAGACCCCGCGCCGGCCAGTCTGTACTTCATGAAGGGAGATCGTACACCACCATAAAAGAAGGCCTCGCACACATCCTCGTCCCGCACCAGGCTCGCACGTTTACGGATCCAAAGGCCGCAAGGACTGCAAATTTGAGGGATGGACAGCAGGGAGACTCCCAGGCGCAATCCGTGTTCTACAATCCCATCCAGCAGTTCAACCGAGATCTAAGCGTATTGGCCATCAAAGCCTTCGGAGAAGATTTGTGTGCACTACGGCGAGCCAAGCATGACAGAAGCAAGAGCAAGGGGGGTAATCAGGGAAAGCGGAAACGCGGGGGCAATGGAAACCCGGCCAGAGTTCCTGGTGTACAGGAGAGCAATGGAATGAAGAGGAAAAAGGAAGACGTTGAAGATGTGGTTGATTTTAGATCTGAGGTGATGGTGGATGCAACAGCGGGTCAGACTGCAGACGCAGAAGGTGACATTCAACCGGGAGCGACTACGCACGACACGAGGATGGACGATGCCAGCGAGGTTGTAAGGGATGATTCGCACCAATATCCTTCGCAGCACGAGTCAATCCCTGCTCCCACAAAAGGGTCCGCGGCGAATATCGCGCAAGCTCCTACGAATGGCACAGCTTCAGAACAGGTAAACACTGTCGGAGACACACAAGCGCGAACCTGGAAGCCTAAATTTCGCATCCTCGACGCGCTCTCCGCCACCGGTCTTCGTGCTCTCCGTTATGCGCAGGAGATACCTTTTGCAACCTCCATCACAGCCAACGATCTCTCTGACAAAGCGACTGAGTCGATAGTGTTGAACATACAGCACAACGGTCTGGAAGACAGGATTACGCCTACAACCTCCAACGCGCTTGCGCACATGTATCTTGCAGCCTTCTCTCCTGCTCACGAAAAGTACGATGTCATAGATTTGGATCCCTACGGTACCGCCGTTCCGTTCCTCGACGCCGCACTCCAGTCCGTTACCGATGGCGGCTTGCTATGCGTGACATGCACCGACGCAGGCGTCTGGGCTTCAAGCGGCTACCTTGAGAAAACGTACTCGCTCTACGGCGGACTACCTCTCAAGGGTCTCCACTCTCACGAAGCCGGTCTCCGCCTGATCCTTCACTCCATAGCGTCCACAGCCGCCAAATACGGCCTCACCATCGAACCCCTCCTCTCTCTTTCCATCGACTTTTACGCCCGCGTCTTCGTGCGCGTTAGGCGGAGGCCCGCAGACGTCAAGTTCCTGGCCGGCAAAACAATCATCGTGTACAACTGCGACACAGGCTGCGGAGCGTGGACTGTCCAGCCTCTGGCCCGCAATGCGCACCAGAAGACAAAGGGCGGTCCCAATGGCGACGGTTGGTGGAAGCATTCATTTGCGCAAGCGCCGTCCGCCAGCACGCACTGCGAGCACTGCGGCTTCAAAACGCACCTCGCAGGACCGATGTACGGCGGGCCGCTGCACAATCCCGCGTTCATCGAGCGGCTTCTTGACGCCCTACCCAGCCTCGACAAAACCACGTACGCGACGCTCGACCGCGTCGAGGGCATGCTGACGACCGCGCTCGAAGAAACGCTCTTCGACGACCCCCTGCCAGCTGCCGATCCTAAAGATACTATCCCCACGATGCCGCCACACACGCTGGACAACCACCCCTTCTTCTTCCACCCGTCCGCCCTCGCTAAGGTGATTCACTGCCAGTCGCCGCCTGAAGCAGCCGTCAAAGGCGCGCTCCGTACGGCGGGGTACCGAGCGACGAGAAGCCATACGAAGCCCGGGACTGTCAAGACCGATGCGCCGTGGACAGTCGTATGGGAGATTATGAGGGAGTGGGTGCGCCAGAAAGCGCCGATCAAGGAGAGCGCGATCAGAGAGGGAACGGCGGGGTGGGGCATCATGTCCCAAAGCCGCGAAACCACAGACGAGCAGAAGCCCGACGAGGGAGAGAAGGCAGAGAGCAGCAACCTGACAGACCCCGGAGACCCAGACCCTGAGGCCAAACACGCAGCAGCAAAGAGCACCGCCATCAGCGGCATCGCCCGCATGGCCGGCAAACCCGCCACAGACTCCCCCTCGTCTCTGACCGTCGTCTTCAACGAGCAGCTCGGCAGAGACAAAGCCCGCAAGCGCCTGCTTAGGTACCAGGCCAACCCGCGCCCGAACTGGGGCCCCATGAACCGCGCCAAGAGCGGTGGCGGCGGCGGGTAGCTGGGAAGCACAACGGCCCTCGCTGGTCACCTCGCTGCCCCACGTGTACTGCCCCATGCATGTACCCATTGTACCTAACCATTAGCTCGAGTGAGCTGCAGCTGCCATGCATCGTAGAGAACTCGGTCTCGCAGACCGCCTGTGATGCGCTAGGCATTCCGTGTGTTGTATGGCTCGTGTGCTACTCACGCCATCTTTTGCGAGCGCGTTGGAGAGCGCTGTACTGTCGTCCGACGCCATCCGCTTGACTCCCCCACCCAACTCACCGACTGGGACGCCGAGGTATCCATCGGCTGCGAAGCTCACCCCGGCTTCCCCGTCACTGCTCCACTTGTCTCCGCCCCGCAGCACTGCTCCACTTGCCTCCACCCCGCAGGTCCGTCGAAGCTCTGAGCGGGAAAACGTCTCGCGTCGGTCGGTGCCGACGAGTCCTTTTGCAGCGAGGGCGAGGGGGAAGGTTGGACGATGCAGAAAGAAGACCTGGTCGAGTGGCGGGTTCGGGTCGAGACAGTACTGCAGTGTCGCGTGAGGGGCCTGCCTGTGGGCCTTGGGGGGGAAGAGCACAGGGCTCTCGTCCACGCGGGGTTTGGTGCTATTCTGATGGAAGGGAAAGAGAGGACAGGAACGTGGGATCGCGCGAGAGGGGGGGGTTTCCCGGCTCTTGGAAGGGCGGGAGCGAGGTCAGGGAAGCCTGTTGTACGAGACAACTTCGTGCTTGACGGGAAACGGCATTTGCTGTGCGCGCATATGTGACGCTTCTCCAGATCCACAGCAACCTCTATACGCTACGCCCAGCAGTCGAGCACCGCCGGTAGCCAACATTCGCTTTCTGCATGCCAAAAAAAGAAACGCACTCTTCGCTTCTTGGGTAAGCCGACACTGGTGCCAGCAGGTGAAGCAGCGGTGGATAGCAGAGAACACGCCAAGAGCCTCCCACCCCAAGCGGGCCTGTTTCAGACTCAAACGGCACTGGTGTTCGCATTCCAAACATGAGCGAATCCACACTCACAGCCCTAGAGCTCGGTTCTGCCCTCCACCACAAACACCGAGCTCCCACTCCCCGGCTTGCTGACTACCACTGCCTCCTCCAGCCTCTCGTCCGAGATGTCCGGGAATCTCTTCTTGTAGTACTTCTCGGTCCACGCCTGCCTGACCGCATCGACCTTGTCCGCCGGCACCAGATGCACGGAGCAGCCACCCCAGCCGGCGCCCGTCAACCTGCTCCCGTACGCGCCCGCCGCGCGCGCGAGCGTGCACAGCTCGTCCAGCTCCGGGCAGCCGCAGTCGTAGACGTCGCGGCACGAGGCCTGCGTCTGGTTCAGCAGCTCGCCCAGCCCGTTGAGGAGGTCTTCGTCCTTGGCGGGTGGCGACGACAGCAGCGCCATGAACTTGAGCACGCGGATGGCCTCGTTGAAGACGTGCAGGGCGCGCTGGCGCAGCAGGAAGCGCTCCGCGCGCACGGGGAACGCGGACATGTAGCGTGCGTTGAGCTGGTCGACGGAGACGCGGAGGATGGCGGCAATGTCTTCGCGTGTGTAGCCGTCTTCTTGGATGAGGTAGTCCTCGGTCAGCTGCACGAGCTTCTCGAGCTGCTGCTGGAAGTGCGGGACCGGCGTCTGCGTGTTGTCGGCCACGCCCTCCTTCTCCTCGAAATATGTGTCCTGGAAGCCGCGCAGACTGACGCCCAGCGGGCCGGAGTCTTGCGGCAGCGGTCTCTTCAGCCCGAAGGCTTTGGCGAGGAACTCGGCTGCCAGCGTGCATTCGACGACGCGTAGGTTGTAGCAGACGGGTGCGGTAACGTGCTTGTCGGCGGCGACGAAGGATTGCGCCACCACGAAGGTGAGCTCGGGTTTTGTGGGCGGGAACTCGATGGCTTTGGCGCTGAGGGTGGGTTTGAAGGAGACGTAGAGGGCGCTGCCACGGAGGGAGAACACGGAGGCTGCTTGGTCCATGCTGCACAACACTTAGTAACCAAGGTACTTCTCACGAGCACTTGAGGACGCTGGTACTTGCTACTCACCCGCCAGAGTTGACTCCCACATTCCTTTCTGACACGACTGCCAACTCCACGAGCTCTTTCTTGTCGACCTTGTCGTCGCCGTTTGCTTTCATCACCGCCAGCGCGCTCGCACATACGAACGCCGCACTGCTGCTGAGGCCGCCTCCACTCGGCACCGTCCCATCCACCAGTATATCCATGCCAACAGACGGAAAATGATCCCCTTTGTTCTTGTTCTTCGCCAGCAACTGTGATGCACCGAGGAGTCCAGACTTGAAATAATTCGTCCACTCGTGCGACGACGCGTCGATTTCGATCTCGCCTTCAGACGGAATCTCGAACTCTCGCGTCGGGAACTTGGAGGAGTCGACGTTTGCTATTCGCACTCGTGAAGGACCGTCCTTGCGGGCATTTACCGAGACGGCGAGGAGCACGTCGGCGGTCACGGCCATGGGGATGACCTCGTAGAGCGAGTAGTCGATGTGCTCTCCTATCAGATTGACGCGCCCGGGCGACCTGGAGACGAAGTCGGCGGACCTGTCGTATGTGGTTTTGAACTGGGACAGGAGGTTCTGCCATCGTCGCTTTTGCGTCGAGAGAGCTTCCTCGGGGTAGATTTGGTGCAGCGATGTGGTCGTGGGAACCTCCATGTCGGCTGACGGTCTGTTGCGCTTTGACGAGCTGAAGCTGCAGGGCAAGACAAGAGGTATGTATAAAAGGAGCGATGTGGTTGTTTGGGTTCCGGCTGCGTGCACAGCAATCGGCCCATTTGATTCACCCGTCGAAACTCACTCCCCGCGCCAGGCTAAGGCAGGGTTCAAAAGAAGTCGTGGGGCCGCTCACTGCACCTGAAAGTCCACAGCGGCCCAAGCACAACATGTCTCTCTTGCTCTCTTTGCGTGGCAGTTTTACATCAGTCCTCAAGAGAATACGGTCTTGATTCGAAGCCCATGCATACACGCGTCAAGGTATTCGTCTATCGCCTTCACAAGAACAAAGCCATGCGCCACGACTTCTTGGAACCCAGACTGGCGCCAGGCCGATCTTGGGCGTTGGGTGCGTGGGAGGGGTAAACGCGAACGGTTAAATGCGCTCTGGCAACGGCACGGCCCGAGAACCAGTCCGATGGGACGCCGGCGGACGTCGTTGGTAGTTCGACGTTGTTGCCATACATTGGATGGATATCTTAGGTGCTCTCCCACTGCCAGAACAATGATAGCGGTAGGCCGAAGAGGTTCCACAGCAGACAAACCTACTCGACCTTTTTCTTCACAGCTCAATCGGTTCAGGTGTCGATTACGGAACTGAATCTAATACACACGTGCTGCAGTCGTCAACAATGTGGAAAGAGCGGAGAAGCTTCGATGAAGATACTAGGAGTTGAGAGTATCACCACGCGGACTATCGTGGGTCCAGGGAGTGTTTTCACTCCGACTTTGCCTGCACTTGTTGATGAGATCACTTTGACTTGGTGGCACATGCACGGTCTTGACAAAGTTCTATGCATGTAACCGGTCAAGCAGAATGTGCAAGTATTTTGCGGAATGCATATTTGGCTCCCACTTGGAAGAAGGAGACGGCAACCTTTGAGAGAAGAGTTGAACGCTGTATCTTTACTTCAAGCATTGAGCATTGAATATTCTTCGACTTCGGTCTGGCTTCCTCCTGCAACGGACGTCAAGTACTCAAAAGAGCCTTGCCGAAGGCTCTCATCGTAGAATGTTTGGGACTTGTGGATAGAGAAGTCGTAGGTCAAAGTAGCAAGAGGGGATGGCAAACTCAGTCCATAAACTGCAGTGCTGCCCAGACCGGAAAAGCAAAGGTATATATATTTTCGATTGACCGGTCCTTTCACCAACAAGTGCATACTTCGGTATGTTAGCGTAACGGTAATGAACCAACATTCGGTTACGTCGTCTGTCTAGCATTCGCTTTCGAGCGCCCTACGTCACCCGTTCGAGTGCGAGTTCCCTCAGCCCCTGAGTTTTTGCCTTTTTGCACCCCTGAATTTTGCTGCTCAGGTCCGAAAAGCAAAGGTATATATATTTTCAAAAGACCAGCCCTTTCACCAACAAGCGCATACTTCGGTATGTTAGCGTAACGGTAATGAACCAACATTCGAGAGCCCTCAGATTAGCCTACATTACGGTGTAAGCGCTAGATACTCGGTTCGAATGCGAGTTCCCTCAGCCCCTGAGTTTTTGCCTTTTTGCTCTCTAAAATTCGAGATTGCTTCATCTAGCAAAGATGTCTTCTGACATTTTTGCCCTGATTAAACTTCGAGTAGGGATCCCGCCAGAGATGCAGGGGAGTGCGACCCTAGTGTCCACAGACACGTTTTGTCTTTTCCAAAAGCGATGTTCAACTTCCTACGGAGTCAGACTCAGGACCAACTTCTACAGTTGAGATGTCTGAGCAGCGAAAATCAGTCACGGTGAACAGGAAGAACGGGAGCTGGTTTGCACGATGGGAACGTCTAGCTACTAGTTTGTCTTGCATGCACGAAGAGAGGATTGCACAATTTCAGGGGTGCATAGGGGAAATTGACCGTGACGGGAGATCCAAAAGACAAACAACTTCGCTGTTTCTCGGTTACTGGAGACATGTCCCTAAAGTTCCTAAGTTATATTCCATTACAAATAGTTGTAGAAGTGTCAAGGAGAGGCTCAGACCTTCGCTAACAGTCTTATTGGGGTTCTCCACCTCTTCTCGCAGTCTCCAAGCTACGTACTAAGTAGGATGTGTTGCGCCGAATCTATTTGATGCTGCGCGAGCACATGGAATTGTTCGCTACAGATATCAAGGACTCGCAGGAGATGCTTACCAGAAACAGTTTCTAGGGGTTTGACCTCGAGGAAGACCAAGAGGTAGAAGCTTGCATATTTGGCATGTGATTGGCAAAGCGAAGGTTGCTTCACACACTTCACCTCAACGCGTTTCTTCCTGCCCCAAACCGACGTCATGGGATAGTTTAGACGACATGGTTGAGGATGTTGTGTTAGGGCTGTTTGGGACTTGCATCGTGAACCTCTACTTCTTTGTTTTTTCATCAACCCACACATTCGTTTGACTCTCCTTACTCATCTTTCTGATTGCATTTCCGCCGGTTCGTTGGTGTTAATTTTGTTCGGTGTTCTACGTTACAGTCGCTGCTCCTCTGAGCCTGCAGTGTGGTTGCCATGGAGTGGAATGGCAATCTCCTCGCCTTTCTTGCTTTCTTGTAGGTTTGAACCATTCTCCTCGAAGCGGATCCAGAAATGTTTGGCATCCCGCTGGGTGTACTCTAGACAGCCTTGCGAGCCGATGGATCCGTCCCAGACGTTCAGTCAGTGCTACTGAGGGAGCGGAGCCGGCAGTCTCGAAGCCACGTCCTTCAAGACTGTCTGACTGCCACCAGCAAGACCGAGCCCCTTTCCGAGCCCGCTAAGTCCCGCCGTGGTGTTATCGGACCCATGCTGACTTGGTATCAAGTATCTTCCGTTACCTGCGACTCGTCGTCCATTGCGTCCCGTACTACCGCTTCAAACCTCGGCCAGTGCAGGTCAAGCCAGCCTACCTGCCGGACCAGGCTACCGTCATCGTTCCCACGACTTTCAAATGCGCAGATGAGTTCGCCAGGTGCCTTGGTTCTATCCTCGCATGTGGACCGTTCGAGGCCATCGTCGTAACCAGCAAGACCAAGCTCTGTGCCGTCGAAACATGCTGCCGTATCAATGGCTTTAGCGACGGAGTCCGAGTTATCAGTGTCGGAAAGCTAAACAAAAGACGTCAGCTCGTAGCCGCTCTCAGACAGACCATGTAAGTGGGACGTCTCGTTGGGATCCCAGTGGCATACTCTTGAGTGATTGAAATCGAGTGGCGCTCGCAGCGCTCCAGGCCTGGCTGCCTGGAGCCTTTGCTGGGGTTCGACGGAGAAGTAACTGCAACAGCACCAGGGGATAGCTTCAAAACGCTGCGCCGAACTGTGGCAAACAAGATCTCGGAGTGGGGAGGATCGAACGTGTAAATGGGCTGACACGAACAGCAGGTCCGAGATCACAATCTTCGCCGATGATGATGTCTTCTGGCCGGCAGACTTCCTCGAGATCATCCTGGCCTCGTTCGATGATTCGGCTGTCGGTGCTGCAGGCCCACGTCAGCGTGTGGTTCGAAACGCTCGTCCAAATGTTTGGAATTTCCTGGGAACTGCGTATCTCGAGCGCCGCAACTACAACACGGGTGCAACGAACAATCTCGACGGAGGGATCTCAACATTGTCTGGAAGGACATCAGCATACCGCACCAGTATCCTCAAGAGTGACGCTTTCTACGATGCTTTTTTCAACGACACCTGGTTCGGTCGCCCACTCAACACCGATGACGACAAATGCTTGACTCGCTGGACCTACTCGAAGGGCTGGAAGATTCATCTGCAGTTCGACGACAATGCAGTGCTGGAGACAACGATGGAGTGTTCTTCCAAGTTCCTCCTCCAATGCGTTCGCTGGGCAAGGGCTCACTGGCGTGGCAATCTGTGAGTGCCATTCTGAGTGGAGTCCCAACGTCGGATGAAACGGTTCATAAGCTGATGTTGCGATAAGGACTGTGATGGCAAATAACAGCTACTGGTATCGGTACGCAACGTCCCGTTGACGGAGACTTAGTCAGGCGACCGAAAATGACTCACAATATGACCCACAGCAAGCATCTTTGGACTCTCTACGCTGTGTACATCTCTCAGTTCCAGACACCGGCCCTACTCGTCGACGGATTTCTCGTCTATCTCCTCTTCAAGGCAACCGAGTCCTGTTCGTACAATGCTCGTTGGCTCATCTTCCAGACCTTCGCGTTCTGGCTGTTCTTCACAAAGATTGTCAAGCTGATCCCGCACCTTCTTCGCCACCCAAAAGACGTCAAATTCCTGCCTGCGTCCGTTCTTTTCGGTTACGTCCACGGGTTCATCAACGTCTATGCCTGTCTCACTCTTCATGTGGTACGTCGAAGTTGATCGTGCTGTGACGCCGCATGCGGATGTTCGAGCGCTATCTCTCGAAGGGTCATCTGCTGAAACACCTGCTCAAATCTGCATGCGACATCACCGTTAATATCGTTCCAGCAACTGACAAAGTATTAGACAGCATGGGGATCTCGCAATCTTGTCGATGACGACGCTGACGGACAGGATCCAGTCCTCGTTCCCCTGTCTCATTCCTATCAGCCATGGTATAGTGCTTGAGCACTATGGCGCTTGGGCGAAGCCGAAAAGTGATCGGGATACTTTGGAGGCGCAGAAAGCAGAGGGGCTGACCGAAGGAGTGGTTGGAGAGAAAAAGTTGTGGACATCCAAAAGTTTTGCAGATCATTGTCGTTTTGGCAACAAAAGTTGCTTTTTGCTTCAACATACCCCCATGGGCACACGTGTTGTCCTCAAAAGCGTTGCATAGATTTTGAATTAGAGAAGTCTCTTGACTTCGTAAACCTGCATCTTCACTAGGCTAGACTCGCTAGACTGGGAAATAGATAGACACAAAGCACACGGTTACACATGTTAGATCGTGTTGAATGCTTCGCACAAGTCACTATGGTCACACCAGTCCTGGGAAGCTTACCAGTGTTTCGGTGCGAGAGACGTGAGATCTAAGGAGAAAGGACGTGATATTGGCAGATAAACGGGCGAATTATCCTCCGCGAACCCCCTGCACTTTAGGCCAGCTCTGACATCCTCCGACGTCGTCAGCCTTTAGAGAGGCAGACAGCTAAGGCATCCATTTGACGTACACATTTTCAGCCGTCATCAAATCTACGCTACTGGTCTTCACCGGTGTTGCTCGGCTGCGGCGGTCGGAGTTGTTGTTGTACAGCGAAAAGCGGCACAGCCTTCGTGGCCAGCAAGCCATGTTTCTAGAAACAATGAGTCTCGGCTACAGAACCTTGACTTAATCACTCTATATACATGGCCTTGCCTCTCTACAGATAAATTGTATAGGCAGGCTGGAGCGTGCGGCGAGGGAAAACTTTCATGCTAGTGTGGAGTCAGAATTGACGACTGGTGTTCGCACTCACGGGCATTGTACTCATAATTCGAAAGATCTTTCGATGGATGTTGGTTATTCCATTCCAAAGTCTCTGTACTGAGTCAAAAGGTAAAGATATATGCAACGTTCACTCTTTGTGGCAGAACTGACATAAGTGTCACGCCAGTCTTAGGCAGCAATCTTAGCATTTCTTGAGTTTCTTCCCCGTCACTTCTTCATTCTCGAAGCTTAGTTGTTCAACTTTGCCTTGATCGTTCCCTCACTGCGTCCGAATTCACCCGTATTACAACCGACGTCTTCGCCACACACCTGAAGCGGCTACAGGATGGACCACTCCACGATGGGCGACACCAGCGCCTTGGAGATACTACAGTACCTTTATCCGGTGTTGATGCTGCTTTACTTCGCAAGCTCTGTAGCTGCTAGCATATGTACACTCCAGGTATCTTCTAAGAAAGACCTCAACAAGAAGAGGCGATATAGCGCAGTAGCTCAGATCTTTCTGACACTTCTGACTTATGTGAGTATAAGGCGCCGAACAAACCCCTCCGGACATCTCACTAACTTGATGACAGACCGGAGAAGGGGTCTCGTATGCATTGCAGTCCATGAGTCAACGCGGTTGGTGGGCTCCACAACATGATATCGTAAGCCACTATCAATAACAAGCGCGTTGAGTTCAGCCATTTCCTGAAACTCTGGCGCGCGCACCTATTTGACACTCATAAGGACTCATGGGTCGTCGCACCAAGAACTCTTCATAGAGCCAGCAGCAACATCGTGTCATTGTCCAGGTACTAACACGTATGATAGATCTATGTATTGTCTTCAATCCTAGTCTGGGGCTGCCTGGGGCTCTTTCTCCTGGACTCATCGTCTCCCATCTGGTATGCATTCATCGGATGTTGGCTCATCGCTGGGGCCGTAGAAGTGGCTCTTATCACTCTGGTGGCCCTTGCAACACCGGTACATACACGGTATGACGATGCGCGCTTTGCTCTCCGCGCTTTGAGGATTGCCTTGTTAGTGTTCATGTCCCTTAGTGGGGTCTATATGTCTTTCCGGGATCGCCAAAATGTCAGTGAACTTGACGAAGAGAACCAACCGCTCCTAGCAGAACATACGTCAGCAAGTAGGGCGGATGCGAGTGGCGCTTCTTATGGAAGCGTGACCGGCGCAAATCCGGTCGTCTCAAAGACTGACAACGAAGATGAAGATAACTTGGAAGATGAAGAGGACAAGGAAGTCAAACAACAGCAGCGTAAGCGTCTGAAAGAGCAGGGTAGCTGGTGGGCCTATCTGAAAAGCTTCTCTATCTTCATTCCGTACATCTGGCCATACAAGGATCGGTTCGTGCAGCTATGCATCGCAATCACAGGCCTCTGTCTGGTCGCAAACAGATTTCTAATCGTGTTATCGCCTCGCCAGTTGGGGATAGTAGTTTCTAAACTCGCTGAAGACTATGGCACTGGTGAGTAGCCCCTACTTCTCATATTTCCGTAGTGCCTTCACCAAGCTTCGTTGTGTTGGTCAATGCCGGAGAAGCCCGTTCGTTTGGGTCTGCAGCAGGAAAAAGTACTGCCATTCTGAATGGGCTCATGTGGTTTACATGACAGTCAGTAGTACAAGACATGGACGTAGAGATGTGAAATTCCATAGTACCACGGAGACTGCTTGTTCCCGTCGTTCGACGAAAGATTTCTTGAATGTTTGGCAACACTGACTGATGCAGGTCGCATTCCATACAAAGAGTTTGGACTTTTTGTCCTCTACACCTGGCTGGGCTCGTCTGCTGGTCTCGCTATGGTCCAGTCACTGGTCAACATCCCTATCGAACAGTATTCGTACCGTGCTATTACTGCGGCATCTTTTAACCACGTCATGTCGCTCCACATGGACTACCACAACAACAAAGACAGTGGTGAGTTGATCAAGTCTATCGATCAGGGACGAACTTTAAACGAGCTACTCGACCTAGTGGTGTTCGATACTGCACCGATTGTAAGCAGCTCTGTCGCCACTACGTCCATCTTGAGGGATGCTTCAACGCTAATATGCCGGATAGGTGATCGATTTATTCATTGCCTTTACCTACATCTATTACCTGTTTGACGCGTATGCCGCCTTGATCGTCTTGGTTGCTGCTTTCTTCTACGTATGGATTGGAGTGAAGTCAACCTCTTGGAGTCTTACTGTACGCCGAGATTGCGTTGAAAAGAGTCGGAACGAGTCTAAGGTCTTATACGAGTCCGTCAGCAATTGGCCTACTGTGGCATACTTCAACCGGAGCAACCACGAAGTGAGTCGGTACCAAAAGGCGGTGAACGAGTGCCTCACTTCGGAAAGACTCTACTTGTATATGATGTGGGTTGGTTCAGGCCTTCAGTCTCTTGTGATGAAGCTCGGTCTACTCGCTCTTGGCTTCTTTGCAGCCTATCGTGTGTCACAAGGAACTAACCCCGTCGGTAATTTCGTCACGCTTCTAACACTCTACAATACCTTGGTCGGTCCGCTCTCAACGTTGTCCTGGTCGATGCGTAGAGTCTCTGGGTTGCTCATCGACTCTGAAAGGCTTCTACAATTATTGCAGACAAACCCTACGTAAGCTTCGTTCTCTACTTCGCTCAGAGGTGGGCAGCCTTCAGCTCTGCAAGATTTCACGCTAGGTATCTACGGATGATTTCGAGAGCTCTGTTGTGCTATTGATGGGCTCGGGCGAACTATTTCCAGAAGCTTCAAGTCCTTCATGCACCCGGTTTCACCCAGTTGTACCAGTCTCATTCCGAAATGGTTCTGTCACACTCGCTGCAAGGCAGCTTCTTATCTGCAGATAACTGACTTCTCGAGTGTAGTGTCTTCGACAAGAAGGGCGCTTTGCCCTTGCGAATCAGCGGTGGAAAGGTCCAGTTCAGCGATGCTTGTTTCTCCTACGATCCTCGAAAGCCAACTTTGGTAGATGTCAGTTTCACTGCCGAAGCTGGCCAAACAGTTGCTCTCGTAGGAGAGACTGGAGGCGGAAAGTCGACAATCCTCAAGTTGCTTTTCCGTTTCTACAATGCCACCGAAGGCAGCATCAAAATCGACGGTCAAGATCTCAGAGACGTCACACTCAGCAGTTTGAGGGATGCTTTCGGTGTAGTACCCCAGGACCCTTCATTGTTCAACATGTCGATCATGGAGAACGTCAGATATGCTCGGCTTGAGGCGACTGACGATGAAGTCAAAGAAGCCTGCGAGAACGCTGCTATCCATGACAAGATCATGACGTTCCCTGATGGCTACATGTCCAAAGTTGGTGAGCGCGGCGTGAAGCTTTCGGGGGGCGAATTGCAGCGCGTTTCGATCGCGCGCGCGATGATACGAAGGCCACACATCGTGCTTCTGGATGAAGCCACAAGCATGATCGACACAGATACCGAAGCCCAAATACAAGAGGCCTTCAGCAGATTGAGCGCTGGTCGAACCACCTTCATAATTGCCCACAGACTTGCTACGATCATGGATGCAGATTTGATCCTAGTCGTCAACGACGGCCGAATCATCGAGCGAGGCACGCACCAGGAGCTCTTCGCATTGAACGGGAAGTATGTTAGTCTTTGGTCAAAGCAGACCTCGAACAAGTCCGGGAGCGAAGACACAGATAGTCCAAAGGGTTCTGGAGAGGAAGTCCCTCTCGTTGATCTCACGGTCAACACAGGGATAACTCCAACTTCAGCTCGAAACGACGGTCTCGATGTTGACCAGCTCAATCGTGTTAATGCCGATGAGACTGCTGTCGAAGAGAACACGTTGAACGATAATGTCACGGTGCGATCGAGGAACGGCACAAGTCACACTGTCTGCTGACACTTCTGGCCTATGAACACCATTACCGGCAAAGCAGTAGTGAATACTTGACAGCCCCTCAATGAACCACGAGTCACTAGGCAGGTGTCACATTGACTGGAAGCCTCCTAATGTAACGGCTGACGAACTTCGCGACTGCAAAGACAGAACAGGACTGCGCACGAATGCGTGGCAACCGCTTTGTTTTCTGATTTTCGCCTCAGAATTTGCACAATGGAGTCATGGCTGGGCACCGACCCTTTTTAGCATCACGTCGAGATTTTATGTCTCATGGCGATGAGATCTGTGACTCCTAGTAGACGCCAACGTACAAAGACATATGCACCGATGGTTCTCTACAACAGGTCGAGCGTGAAGGCCGCTACAGACGCTCGTACGGCTCGTAGCGATGCCGACACTGTCCACTAGACTTGGCTCCGTCCATGTTCTGTAGCGCCAATTGCAGTGATGGGACACCATGGTTTGGTAATAAATGCCTGGAAGATTTATCTTCTTTCCTTCACAACAAACAGAACCTGACTTACAGCATTGCCGTTGTTTACGAATGCTCCTGGCCATCGTTTGTGAACCACAACTTATTACGGTCTCCTCAATCGATGCAGTGGTTCAAGGCTGCCGACTTTTGCTGCGAGAGGACCTATGAGCCACCTGCCGGAGCCATCACCCTATCCCGAAGCGATCACCGATATAGTCACGCTCCACCGCACTCCTGCGTTCTCAGACATGCCTGGTGTGAGATACTAAAGAACACAAAACCATGGCCTGAGATTCTTGCCTTCCTGAATGCGCTTTGCACTATAGCCAGACAAAATTAACGACCGTTCAGTCTTGGATTTGTCTGTTGTGCAGACTCGGGGAGATTGAGAGATCAGGCAATAAGATAGACAGAAGGATGGCCCGTGCGCTGCTGCCCAACAGGGATGCGTGTTTCAAATGAAGTAGGTGAGGTGGGTGAAGTGAGTGAAGTATCGAACGCGATCACGGTGCGCGAAGGATACCCACGCCGAGCAGTCACACCTAGAAGTGGAAGCAGCAATTCTGCGACCGAGGAGCTCGTAGGGCATGAACGACAGCTAGCAGTGGAAATGAAACAGTTTCTTTGGATAAGCTAGCTGATGATGCCCCTGTGAAGAAGCTATTGCTGGAGGACTGTAAGTCGGTAGCAGTGCAGAGAATCTATAGCGTCATGAGTGAGGTGTAGTCGATTGTTGCATGACATGATTGGCTTCAGCGGGCCGATTCTTCCCCGACGGCACTTGACCGTTCTCAAGTGTTGATTGAGATGGTTGATCGTGTTCAGATACCAGATACGTAGACCAGGGACTCAGTGCCTCATAATGGTGAAACAACTGGAGCAGCTCATAGTGGCCAAATACGAGCGGAGCAAGTTAGACTGGAGTCCACCAACGACTCAGCAAGGCTCTTGCGGGACTTTTGAATGAGGTATCTCGCAGCGGACCACGTGAAGCACTGGTAGTGAGCGTACCTTATTCAACTTCAGTCTCGTCACATGCGCTTCGCCTCAACAGAGCCTCTCATCAAAGACAAGTCTTTCGAGCGTTTCGAGGGTTCGCACCTCATCGTTCGGATGGCTAATCACCTCAAAATGCGCTGCCAGACGAGATCATCCATGCTGGACTAAGAGGGACAAATCAAATAACACTAGCAGACGGTTTCACTGCCTGAACGGCGTTTCGACTCTCTGACTAAGACAGCGATCATGCTGTCCCCTTATCCCATGTATCTGAATGGCTCAGCAAACACTTCAAGGGTATAAATACCATCAGAACACAGTCTCTCACATCTGAAGTGGCGAGTTGGCTTAGTGGTCAGCAACTCCTGGTCAAACTTCTGGAAAGAGCTGGTACCCAGAATCAACCCCCTACCCCACAACCGCAACAATCACGCCACGGCCGGAACGGAGTTAGAAGAGAAGGACACTAGTGTGCTGAAACGAGCTGGCAGCAGGCGGAGGAGACTATAACTTTCTTTTTGCTCTCTCGCCTGCAGACATTGACCTATACGCGTTGTTCGATTGCGACGCGTTCTCTTTATCGCCTAGCTAGCTAGTTTCCCCTGCTCCCAAAGCTGGACTTAACGCAAGCTTCCAGCGCGGCGATGTTTCCCACGATCAATCTCCCCATTCAAAAGGTTAGGAACTGTGAGGTATAACGAGATCCATGAGCTATCCTTCCCACATGTTGCAGCAGCACTCTGCACAGCAATCTTCTCACAACGACGGAACAAGGGGAACGCAACTGACAAACACTCTATGGCAAGGACTTCATGGGAAATTTTCACTCGTTTCTAAGAGACCCTTAAGAGGACAAGGTTTAGCCGCTGTTTCTGTCAGAGAACACAAACTTCCGCTTGTAGGAACCTCAATAAAGGCGCCTTTGTCAGTTGCTCCATACACCAAGCTTTTCTGGGGCTTGCTAGAGTCCTCTGTGGCAAAACAAACGAGCAGCCTCTAGTATAATATAGTGTTTGGATTTTCCCTCCGTGTCTGAGCCATTGGTAGAGGCCTGCACTTCTCTGAAGCTCTTCCAGAGTTCATGTTCTTGCATGGATGATACAATAACGTACTCATTACAAGCCCGTTACTGATATGCGTATACTTTGACCTTCACTCCCGTTATTATGCGTGGTCTCTGCTGTATGAACAACCGGACGATCAGACATCTCCGCCTGTCTGCATCACGAAGACCTTCCGCGTTCTCAGAAGCTACTGTTACAGAGGACTGCGCGGGATGCAAGCTCCTGAATAGTACGACACCGAAGAGTGCTCTACAGCTTACCACCACTGCATGGAGAATACGCGAAGTCCTGCGCGGTAAGCCTCCATGGTCCTTCAAGAACGTAGTGAAGAGCTGAAGCAACCCTGGAGAGAAGGAGCCATGGTAAGCTACATATCGCTGATGGCGTTGAGATTAGCAAACCGCGCCACTGCAGACGCTGTACTCCAGAACGGTACAACCCTGCGCCAACAGGACATAGTCCAGATAACGGTGAGGAGGACCCGACGGCAGTCCCTACTAGAAGGAGAGAGGAAGGAGAGGCACGGAAGAACGACTGCGGAACAGGGCAAGTAGCCTTGTCTGTTCCGTTGGAGCTCGAGGCAGCTATGCTGACGTCCGCACAGCCAGAGAGACACCGCTGCTCTACCTTATGGCGACCTACCTACTCCCGCAGTACTTGGGAGGAAACGTAGAAGGCCGAGCAAGGCAGAGAAGGAGGAGAAGGAGAGGCAGGACATGGCGGGACGTGGCGGAGGCATTGAAAGCGCTCCACGATCTGACGAAGGGGAAGAGGCCGTTGGCGAGAGGGGCGGGTTCGGATGAGGTCATTCTGGCCAGCGAGATGGGGAACAGGGGGTCCATCGACGAAGAGGAGTTCGAAGAGGACTTCGACGACCGTTCAAGCATGGAGTTGGTCGGTACACAGAGCAGTGGCACCCTGACGCAAGGTATTCGTAGTCATTCCCCATCCCAAGCGGAAGCGGGGGATGGTTGGTCAAGGAAGCAAAAAGCCCCACGACATTTGAAGGCAGATTAGAAGGTGCGGGAGGAGTTGAGGAAGAGGTGCAGGGTCTTCACCATCGAGTCATTGGGTGGTTGCGCACCAGTTCGCTCCGCTGCAGACACGTCTACCAATAACACTGCTCCCGCTGCATCTAAACGTTGTCCAACCTCTAAAGGTGCTTCTAGTGTCGATAAACCGGGAGGCACTTGCCGAGAAGTGGATTTGTTGTTTTCGAGAAGGCGTTGTTGTGGACTGGTCAAACAGGCACACAGGTCTTAATAGAACTACAAGTAGACAAGGGCGAAAAAATCATCAATGTCTACTATGCATCATTACCAGAACGAGACCTACTGAAGATGCGAAAGCAATTCTTTAGCGGTCGCCGGTAGACAGTGCCACATGTAGTAAGGAACTAGAGGATGCAGGAAAGGGGTAGATTCTTCCAAGCTATAAGAAGCACCACACTTCTCACTACCAAACCAACTCTCGCCACACAGGATGAACAGGGCGGCGAGGCCCAACCAAGAAACCGAGTGATGATGCCACTAAGTGACGGGAAAGAGCCACTGACCATCCGCCTGCATCTGACCCTCCGAATCGTATCCAACCACTGGATCTTCTTCATCCTCCAGCAGCGTCTGCTCGCTCGTGAGGCAGAAGTCGCCATGAGTAGCAAGCTGGCCAGCATCAGTCGACTGTACCGGTTCGCGCGCCACGTTCCTGCATCTCCAGAATCTGTTCCTCGTCTGCTCAAAAGTTTCGCTCTGCGGCTCCGGTTGCAAGCCAAGCCTGCGCCGCATGATCTCGACAACGTAATCGCAAGATCGCCATGGTCCAGTTCTAGTTCCGACGACCGTGCCCTGCCAGTCGTAAATCCACGTCGGCAGCCTTGCCATCTGCTTCTCTAAGCTCTCATGCTCGTGGGCTCGGCTGAACAAGTCGGGGTCGAGCGGTGGGACGTGACAAAGGGTGCCGGGACCGGCGCCGGGACATGGATGGAGGAAGAGGGGGTAGCCTGGTAGATGGCGGAGACTGTAGGCGATCTGACCACGGCAGATGGAAGGCGGATTGGCGAGGACGCAATGCTTGATTGGCGTCATGAGGATGTGCCCGCAGGGCCAGCAGTCGAGGTGGATTTGGCACATCTGTGATTTTGAATGAGAACGTGAAAGCTAGTTGTAGTAGTAGGGATGCAGAAGATTGGGAAACCGGCGTGAGAGTGCTTGCTGGAAGATGCGAGATGCAGCGTTTGGTTCCCGCGACAGATCGAGGTGAGTGCCGGCATGAAGAGTCATGCATGTGAATGGAGAGAGACGTGTAATTGAACAACTCATGTTGTGCATGTTGTGCATGTTGTGTATGTGCACTAGTCATGTGTTGAGGAATACTTGGGTAGACGGCACCGTAGTTATGTTAAGGAACGACAAGCATACAAGTGTTATGGAACGACGAAGATCTATCAGGGAAGTAACAGCGAGGTGCTTGAAGGGTTACCAATGCCTTTCTCGAGGGAACAAGACCATCGAGACAAGGGCAGACTGTACTCGCGTTCTGCAATAACCAAGGACACACCGCGTTGCATGTCGTTACAGAAGACAGTCGTGCATTGCACAACAGTGTTTGAGATGGCCGAATTCCTCATTACTTAGCTCAGACTACCTACATAGCACAAGACTATCAGGCGTCGTGTCGGCAAGAATCAGAGACTAGCTAGCTCTTCATCCCGTGCACCTACTGTAGGGAAGGACAGACTAAGTGAAACCATGTGCAAACGAACATGCGAAGACGTCGCAGACTTGTGTTCCTCATCAGCTCGAGGTCTTGTCGACTAAGCAAAGGACCAAGGAGAGGGGAGGTGGGGATGACTAAACAACGCCCTTCACTAAGACCAGAGAGTGGGGTTCGTATCATTGCCAACAGGGCCGACCTCAAGAAGAGAGATCTGAGAAGCAAATTATGCCCGAAATAGGAGTGACGTGTTTTGCCGGAGTCTCTGCCTGCTTTCCGCACCAGCTGGGTAAGTGGAGATTCCGTCACCTCACTCCAAGCTGAACAATCTGATTTGGTGTTGGTGTAGATTTGCGACCTTAGATGAACTTGGGAGACGGACTGTTACTGTGGAAAAGCAACGAGTTAATCGGGATAACTGAGAAGCGTCAGTGGAAAGGTCAATGAGAAGGAGGGACTTGCGTCAAGTCGACCATGTCGTCCATGTGATTGCACATGGCCACGAACAGATCAAAGAACATCTTGCCACCAATCTTCATCTCCATCTGCATGGTTCCGCTCCGCTTGAAGGTCTTGCGGCTGCGGATGATGAGAGCTAGGTAATGGGCACGAAGGCGAGAGTCGTTCTCAGGTGTGTGCTCATAGGCATACCGAGCGCTACGCAGAATAGTGCCGATCTCAATGCCGCTTTGGAGCCCTTGCTTACGCAGAGCGAGCCCTTTCAGCTTCTCAAGACCGAATTTCTCGGCAGCACAGTACACAGCCGTATCTCTGAGGACATTGCCTATGCCAACAACGTGGATTGCTGGGTCAATGCCTCCGTGACCGCCGTTGTTGTCGAATGGCTCGGTGCTGTCCTCAAGCACCCAGGTGTTGTGTCGCTTGTCACGCAGGAGGCGAGGGTAGTAGTCTCCTTTGTAGAGGTACTCGAGGACTGCAGAGACCACTTCGGGCTGTTCATCGGGGAGGTAGATGCGCCTTGCATTGGCTTCGAAGAACTGGTCTCGGCACCTCTCCTGGAAGAAGGATGAGGGAGAGAGAACGTCCTCGTGAGCAGCGAACAGCCGCTGGTCTTTCCCAACCACCAGAGTGATGATGGCGCTGATGAGATTGGGCGAAGTGCTGCGCTCGACGTGTCAGATGCTGTCGTGATATCCTCTCCAGACAAGCTAAGACACACCTCCCGACCAGCGGTTTGTCCAGCTTCTCGAGCAGCTTCTGCTTGGTATGCTCCCTCAGGAACGACCTCTTCGATGGTTTGGTTGTCTTGCCCGCGCGGTCTTTCGAAGCGAAAGATCGTTTGAACATGTTGTCGAAGGCGAGGGTCGCAACAGCGATGAACGCTGGTGTTAGCGAGCGTGAGGGTATAGGTTGACGCGCGTTGCATGGAGGAGCTCCGGAAGCCTTCAGGTTGCCTCATCCAAGAGAATGTTGTTCTCAAAGACAAAGCAATCCCGAGGCTTTGCAAGGTCCCACTGCAAAGAGTGGAAGTCTTGCGCTGTTGTCGGCGGCCCTAAGAAGCGTGGGGAAAGCAGAGGACGGGGCGAGACGCGACTTTAAGTACTGACGCCGGGGAACGTGCCATCCCTGCTGTCAACAAGGCAGTCGTACTGTAGTCAGGTGATCTCCAGGACAACGATGATAGAAAGAACGTGAGAACGAACAGAGGACAGAGAACAGAGGACAGGAAACCGAGAACAGAGAACAGAGAACAGAGAACAGAAGGCTGCTTGCAAGAGCAGGAGTCTGAATCCTGCTGCTGCTGCACAGCATCGCGATGTGTGCGAAGACGTTCCTGCCGCGACGAGAGCCAATTGGGGACGGTCCCTGGACAACAGAAGTCCCTCTCGCTGTGTAGCAAAGACCCAAGTCCTACTGCTGGAGCCGAGTCTGGGACAGCGCTTGTTGTGTCCCCAAGATGGCCACCAGAGAGTCGGCTTGCACACGCCAGACATGCAATGGGGCGAGTTCGTTGTCTTGGTCGAACATCGCGACGCTCCTTCAATCCGCTCAGTGGCCACGGAATCTCGACAACTAGCATTCAGTTCGGTGTTCGGGCTTCAGCTTGAGCTTTGCAGATAGCTGGCACGGCAATGCCTGCGTCGAGTCGTCGTCGCGTTGGAGTAGACGACGGCTATTCTCTGACCTCGCTTAGCTGTAAGCCCGGAGTAGACGACAGCACAGGACTGGTCTGGCCTGGCCTGCCCCTCGCTTGCCTGCGGCTTAGGGCCTTGTGCACGGCAAACATTGAGACTAATCACTGACTCCTTCCCCACGTTGAGCCGCCAGGGACTTGTACCTCCAACCTTCCATATTGCCACTCGTTCGAGAAGTGTTGCCTGCTCAGATTCGCCGCGCCGTGACTCCAGCGATCGTTCTGCTGGCGAAACGAGTTGCGTTGTCAATCCCTCGTGCCAAGATACGGCGTCTGGCTCTGGCCTAGGCACAGCTCCTTGTTGACATGTTCGCAGCTTGTACGAAGCCGCGCATCGGCGCTCAATGCCTTGCATTGCGTCCCAGGGGCGCTTCTTCCCGGGTTCTACGGTCGCATAAGTCAATTGCAAACGGAAGAGGGGGGGCGATAAGGAAGGAGGCAATCATAGCACAGAGGAGAACATTCTACTCAAGCTCAACAGCAGACACGAGAGATGGCGCTCCTTTGTCAGAGGAAGAAACAATTCAAAGATCCCCTTTCACACCACTGGACACATTTCCTCGACGCCACATTGGGCCCTCACCCGACTCAGCTGAGCGGATGCTGAAGGCCCTTGACCCACCTGTAGGCTCGCTTGATGAGTTCGTCCGGCAGGTGCTCCCGGCAGACATTCTATCCTCCCGAGACCTAAAGATCGATGGACCCGCAACACGCACGAAGGACGGTGAACAGGGAAGGTTCAGCAAGGAAGGCTTTACAGAGAGCCAGCTACTTGCGCGATTGCGGGACATAGCTAGTGGGAACAAGGTGTTGCGCAGCTATATTGGATGTGGGTACGCCGGGACAAGAGTACCTGAGGTGATCAAGAGAAACGTTTTAGAGAGTCCCGGTTGGTACACGAGTTACACGCCATACCAGCCGGAGATCAGCCAGGGAAGACTAGAATCCCTGCTGAACTTCCAGACAATGGTGTGTGATCTGACTGGACTCTCGATATCTAATGCGTCGGTGCTTGACGAAGCGACAGCGGCAGCTGAGGCAATGACACTCTCTATGAATGCCTTGCCCGCAGCGAGGCAAAGAAGACCGAAGAAAGTCTACCTTGTTTCGCATCTCTGTCATCCCCAAACAATAGCGGTACTGGAGTCACGCGCGTCAGGCTTCGGTATTACGATTGAAGTCGGAGACGTGTTGGCAAACGAGGGCAAGCTTGTCGAGGACGTTGGCGAGGATTTAGTCGGCGTTTTGGTGCAATACCCTGACACCGAAGGCGGCGTTGAAGATTTCAAAGGCCTTTCAGAAAAGATTCAGGATTTGAAAGCAACGTTCTGTGTCGCAACAGATCTCCTTGCTCTCACCGTGCTGACACCGCCGGGCGAGTTCGGCGCGGATGTCGCTTTTGGCAATGCTCAGCGTTTTGGTGTGCCTTTCGGTTATGGTGGTCCTCACGCGGCCTTCTTTGCTTGTAGTGAGAAGCACAAGCGCAAAATCCCGGGACGCCTAATCGGACTATCCAAAGACAGACTAGGTGACAAGGCTGCGAGACTTGCACTGCAGACAAGAGAGCAACACATTCGAAGAGAGAAGGCCACAAGTAACATCTGCACAGCTCAGGCATTGTTGGCCAACATGAGCGCCTTCTATGCCGTGTGTCATGGGCCAAAGGGGCTGCAGACTATCGCGCACCGAGTCATAGCAGCTGCCAGAGTCGTAGAAGAGGGCGTTAGGCGCCTTGGGTACTCCACCGGCAGGGGCGGTGACAACCGTGTTTTGTTCGACACGGTGTTGGTGGAAGCTGATGCGAAGCAGATCACGGACTGGGCTGTGAAGAACAAGCAAATGAATCTAAGAATATTCGATGAGAAGCATGTTGGCATCACGGTCGACGAGACTGTAAACATTGAGGATATCGAAGACATTCTGGATGTGTTCGCCCACTTCAAGGGTGATCGTAGTTCTTCGGTGGATGAACTCGCGAAGGATATTGGTGTAACCGCCAGCAGTGCGCCACCAGATATACCGCCTGCTCTTAGACGTACATCAAAATTCCTCACGCACCCGGTCTTCAACTCGCATCACTCGGAAACCGAGCTGCTTCGCTACATTCACCACCTGCAATCCAAGGATCTGTCTTTGACGCACTCAATGATACCGCTGGGTTCGTGTACGATGAAGCTCAACTCAACAACTGAGATGATTCCTATATCCTGGCCTGAGTTCTCTTCCATCCACCCTTTCGTACCAACAGATCAGGCTAAGGGCTACAATACGCTGATAAACGAGCTGGAAAAGGATCTTGCCGAGATTACTGGCTTCCACGCGGTATCTCTCCAGCCCAATTCTGGTGCCCAAGGCGAGTTCACAGGCCTCCGAATCATCCGGAAGTACCTCGAGGAGCAACCCGGGAAGAAGAGGGACATATGTCTGATCCCTGTGTCAGCTCACGGTACCAATCCTGCAAGTGCTGCAATGGCTGGCATGCGTGTGGTTACTATCAAATGCGAGAATGGGACCGGCAACCTCGATATGGAGGACCTGAAAACCAAGTGTGAGAAGTACAGTGAAGAGCTGGGCGCCATCATGATCACATACCCCAGCACATTCGGAGTTTTCGAGCCCAAGGTCAAAGAAGCATGCAAGCTCGTGCACAAACACGGTGGTCAGGTCTACATGGACGGTGCGAATATGAACGCGCAAATCGGCCTCTGTTCGCCTGGCGAGATTGGTGCGGACGTTTGCCATCTCAACCTTCACAAGACCTTTTGCATTCCCCACGGAGGTGGTGGCCCTGGCGTTGGACCTGTAGGTGTGGCCGAGCACCTGGCTCCCTTCCTTCCAGGTCATCCTTTGGTCAAAACTGGTGGTGAGAAGGCGATTGCACCTATCAGTGGAGCTCCATGGGGAAGTGCAAGCATTCTGCCTATAAGTTGGGCATACATCAAGATGATGGGTGGCCTTGGTCTCACACATGCCACGAAGATCACATTACTGAATGCGAACTATATCCTGTCTCGTCTTCGACCACACTACCCTATTCTCTACACCAATGAGAAGGGTCGCTGCGCTCATGAGTTTATCTTGGATGTCCGGAAGTTCAAGGAAAGTGCGGGCGTTGAAGCCATCGACGTTGCAAAACGGCTTCAAGACTACGGGTTCCACGCTCCTACCATGTCTTGGCCAGTAG
>NAJN01000191.1:6490-31710 GCA_005059845.1 Cryomyces minteri
TTTCCAGGCTAGACTCGGATCTGCTCGAAGTTTCACCTGTACCTGTACAGCCCACACAGCTTATTGATCATGCACTCAAGATGTTCGAGATAGAGTTGAAAAAGGCCGATATCGAACTCACATTGATAAAGATCAGTCCCTAAGAGATTTGAAGGTGCACTGGCTCATGTTCGATCCAAACAGAGTCGGACAAATCTTGATCAACCTCGTCACAAATGCCATAAAATTCACCAGGGATGAAAGCAGAAGATTACTCACCATTAAGGTCAGCGCAAGCCTCGACAAGCCGAATGGAAAAGACGACGTAGTTTGCTACATACCGACGAGCAAGCAGCGCACAGATCACACTCTAGGTGCAGAGTGGGGTAACGGCGAGCCTGTCTACCTGACCCTGGCTGTTCAGGATACAGGTCGAGGACTGACAGACGAGGAACAGAAGGTCCTGTTCAACCGCTTCTCTCAAGCTTCTCCCAAAACTCACGTCCAATATGGCGGCTCAGGTCTGGGGTTGTTCATCTCCAGGCAACTTACAGAGATGCAGGGCGGGCAGATTGGCGTTGCTTCCGAAGCAGGCAAGGGAAGCACCTTTGCGTTCTTCCTCAAGACTAGACGAACCCGGCCACCAAGCTTGACGAATACGGAGGCGAACAAGCCTCTTGTATTACGCATAGATGGCAATATCAGCGACCTCTGCGGATCGAGCGCATCGCCAATGCAGCTCCAGAATAATGAGGGGGGAGACGAATCCGTGGCAGCTTTCACGGAAGAGTCGAATCATGACAGTACCGAAAAAGACCCTGAAACGACAAACATACTCATTGTGGAGGACAACTTGATCAATCAGAGAGTCCTGAGTAAACAGCTTCGTAGTCGTGGCTACGCGGTCGATGTGGCGAATCATGGCGAGGAAGCCTTGTCCATGCTCAAAGAAACCCGCTTTTGGGAGGACAAGAACAACGGGAAGGATTTGTCGGTAGTGCTCATGGATCTCGAGATGCCTGTCATGGATGGGCTTACTTGCGTGCGGAAGATGAGGGAACTGCAGGAGTCTGGATCAATCCGAGATCACATCCCCGTAATTGTCGTAACGGCGAATGCACGAGGGAATCAAATACAGGCGGCGCTGGATGCAGGCGCGGTAAGACGTTGTCCTATGTGGGGTGATTGTGCAGTTTTACTGACGTCGCTCACAGGACGGTGTTACTACCAAACCTTATCGGATCGGAGAGATGATCAAACAGATATCGAGACTCGCGGTCAAACGCAGTGTCAACGGTATGCTGGCCAACGGCTCGACTTGACAGGTACTATCTCCACGCAGTCCATGCATGGATGCGACACCAATGCACCTTTGGTTCCTCATCATTACGCGGTATCCCCGTATTCTGACAATTGACAAACAAGACGTCGATAGGCACAGTCCGGCCAGGTAACAAGCGCCGGCTTCAGTCTGAGGAGATAAGTGATCGCCACACCAAGCTAAGAACTTCTTCATAGACTTCGTCCAGCACTGCATGCAGCGGTTGTGGAATTGTTCAGCTCGCCGCAGTGGCAGACCCGGTGTATAGGGGCCCTCAGTCAAGGGACTGGGGAGTCTGAGTCGGCTCCGGCTGGGAAGCACCCGTCGTCACGGAAGAAATTCGTGGAGAGGAAGGAAACGCCGAAACAGAGGAAGCTCTCACGCCATCAACGGCTCAGTATTCACGAGCGCAGCATTAGACGTCCCATTTGGTCTTGAAGTCGAGGCTGAGCTGCAGCGATGCGCTTGAGAGTCGTGGTCTCAAGGTGTACACCGTCGCAGGGAGCTTCTGTATGTGAGCATGATATGTACCTGCGATACCGTACTACCAATCACATCCCTTGCTACGTCCATTGCGGCAGTGTTTGCTACACTGGGCTTCGTGAACCACGCGATTGGTCGACAAGGCCGTAGGTACGAGCGATGGAGCGACACGAAGTGTGAAGTGAAGATGTGAGCAGCGCTTACTCAGGATCAAGCTTCTTACCAAATCGTTGTCGGGGGAGAACGGCTGCGGAGGCTAGACTAGTCCGAGGTGCACGACGACGTTCCAAGGGCCAGTCACCGAGTGCAGTCACCACCAGCGCAGCCAGACAAGCGGAGAGCGAGTGTCGCGTAGACCGCTGAGGCCGCGTATGGCTGGGCAGTGGAGAGGGCCCAGAGCAGTGCCGTCGGCTGCGAGGGCAATGTGGGCTCACAGTCGAGGAGATATCTCCGAAGTCTGTAGGGCAGCCGCGTCGCCTACGCTCGCATGCTTGCCATCCCGCAGAAGACGGCGAATATGGCACCACAATCCAGTCAGGATGTGTCACCAGAGGGCTGATCGAGACGGACACCCCGCCATCTCCGCCGTCTCAATCCGTTGCAAGTCTTCTCTCCTGCGATGCGCCATGTTGGACTGATCTCCCCTGTGGAGCTGTATAAATACCGAGCGTGTCTCCTCTTCGTCTCTGCTTCGTTCACGGCTTCTAGGCACATCGGATCTGTCTTCTTTCCAATCCCCACAATCCATTCACCCTACCGCGTACTCTCGAAGTTTCATCCCAGGATGTCGACCACCTCTGGTATGTGTACCGTAGTAGCGCACCTGATCAGATCGGCAACTGAATGCTTTTCCATCTGCCCCAGTGACTACGGTCCTATCCACTCCAACTCCGCCAAGGTTCCCCTTTGCTCGCCCTGCCGCCGCTCTGCCTCCGGCCGAGTATGCTAGGCTCCGTGCTACTGACCCAGTGTCCAAAGTCGAGCTTTGGGATGGAAGCCTTGCATGGCTCGTCGTCAAGCACAAGGACGTCTGCAGTGTTCTAACTGACGAGCGTCTCTCCAAGGTACAAGACTTGCAGCGATATGCCAACGAAGAAAGTCAGGTCCGCTCGTGTACTGACATTTGCGTCTCCGTTCTTTAGCAACGTACTCGTCCCGGATTCCCTGAGATGGACGCTGGTGGAAAGGCCGCAGCCAAGAACAAGGCGACCTTCGTTGACATGGATCCGCCGCAGCATATGCAGCAGAGGTGGGCAATCCAGATCTATATTGAAGCGACTCACAAACCTGACCCTGTTCTTTCTGCTCTTCTACAGGGGTATGGTCGAGCCTTTCTTCAGCCGCGAGCACATCGATTCTATGCGTCCGCACATTCAGAGAACCGTTGACTCTCTTCTCGATGCGATGGTAAAAGAGGGTGGCGAGAAGCCGGTCGATCTCGTCGAGAAGTTCTCCTTATTGGTGCCTTCCTATGTGAGTTCTGTCGTCTTGATACAGCATCTGGTGCCTCACAGACTGAGTCATACAAGATAATATACGGCATTCTCGGAGTTCCATTCAAGGACCTCGAATACCTCACCCAGTGTAACGCCATTCGAAGCAACGGAAGTGCGACCGCGACTGAGGCCGCTGGTGCTAACAAGTACGGCATTCTTCTTCCGTCTCTGTGCAGGTTATTTTCGAGTAACGACTAACACATCCATCGTGGGGAGCAGAGAGCTACTCGACTACATCGGCAACCTCGTTGACCAGAGACGCGAAAAGCCTGAGGATGATCTGATCAGCAAGCTTGTCGTTGAGCAGGTATGCGATCCCTTCCTTGATAAGGCTTCCGTTCTCTTCGAGTATATGTGGCTGACTTGATTCGATCCTCGCATCGTAGCTTATCCCAGGACATATCGAGAAGTTAGACGCCGTCCAGATGGCCTTCCTACTGCTCGTTGCTGGAAACGCTACTATGGTCAACATGATCAATCTCGTACGTTTCGACCGCTATGAAAGTCCACTTAGATGGCATTGTCTCTGACGATGCTGTTTTCCTCCGTTTCAGGGTGTTGTGACGCTTCTGCAGCATCCTGAGCAGCTCAAAGAGCTCAAGGGCGATCCCTCTCTCGCAAAAGCCTTCGTAGAAGAGCTATGCCGTTTCCACACCGCGTCTGCCTTGGCAACTCGTCGTGTCGCCAAAGTCGACATAGTCCTTGGAGGCAAAGTAGGTGTTCCACCCCTTCCTTCGGTGGCGTCCTCGCTAACCTTTGGTCCTCTCAATCCAGAAAATCAAAGCGGGCGAAGGTATCATCGCTTCCACCCAATCGGGCAATCGGGACGAAGAAGTCTTCCCCAATCCCGACACCTTTGATATGCATCGCAAGCGCGGATCCGAGCAGGCTCTTGGCTATGGCTACGGCAGTCATCGTTGCGTGGCTGAGTGGCTTGCTCGTGCAGAGCTCGAGATCGTTTTCGGTAGACTTTTGTCCTGGACGCGACATGGAACGAGAGTTGACGAGCTGACTTGTTTTGTAGGTACCCTGTTTCAGAAAGTACCCAACTTGAGGCTTGCCATGCCCATGTCTGAGATCAAGTACTCCAACCCTTCTCAAAACGTTGGAATCACGGAGTTGCCTGTTGTCTTTTGAGCATGGTACTGGTAGCGGGCTTGGTCACCAGGTCAGACAATCATTACTTCCGCGAGGTGGCGTCTGAAAGACATCATCGACCATTCTGTAGGCGCAATTGAAGTAGTATCAATAACTCTTCTACGTTTCAAAAACTTGTGAAGTCAGTCAGTGATTTAGGGACCCTCGACTATCGTTAAGGTTTCTGATAGAGGTTCTTGAGTAACCTAGAGCAGACTGCTACCGGTGTCACTGGAACAATGTTTTTACGGGAACCCAATCGCTGCTCTTGTTCGGTCATTTGGTGTTACAGAACAAAGGACATTGGCAAAACACCCTCTAAATTACAAAGCCTCTTCGCACTTCAGTTTGCGCTAAAAGGGCTACGCCCGTACGTCCACACAGCGAGGTCGCGCAAGCTGCTTCCGCTCACGTACTCGAGGTACCGTCATCCGAAGGAAGACCCTGTCGCGGCTCAGCACAACAGACTCGACGACAACAAACGCCGACATACCTCGTCGTCGCCCGGCTCGACATAGCTGCCCGACGGCTTGGCGCCTCGCGTGCGGCTGTCCACGATGTTCGACTCGTCCATGGCGGCCTGCTCGTCCTGCTCTTTGGACGCTCATGGCATGTTAGCCAGCACCGAGAGCGCGTGGGGGGGCCGGAACATGGTGGTGGTGTGTGCGTACGCAAGGTCTCGTCGCTGTCCGCGGTCGCGGGATCGATGGGGTCTTCGACGGGCGCCGAGTCGGATTGTACGGGGACTTCGGACTGGCCGGTGCGGGACGTGTAGTCGGCGTCGCCGCTGTCGAGCGTGCTGCTCTGCGGGTCGAGTTGGGCTGCCGAGGAAGACATGGCAGAGGTGGTGTTGTTTGGAAGGTAGTACAATGACTCGAGCTAGTTACGGTTGTCGATTGTGATGGAGTTATGTGGAACGAGATTGAATAATTGGCTTGTCAGGTCGTAGGCCTTGACGTGAGAGCCAGAGATTCTTATATCGATTGCTCTGGGCGCAGAATGGAGAGACGTCACTGCACGGCATCGATTTCCTACCACGATGTTGACGTCAAAGATGACGCCGTTGCGAGGAGCAGCGGTGGCTGGTCCTCCCGCTGCAGACGACGGCCGCGTGGTAGTCTGAGCGCAGCGTCCGCGTCAAGAGCATGAGTAGGACGCCGAGTGCCAGAGCCGCACATAGCATAGATCACATAACGGAAGGACCAGGCGTTGGGGGATCGGACGCAGGATTGGCATGGGTAAGAGAGTGTGTCGAGGTCTTGTTCCAAGCTTGGCCGCCGACACGATTCGAAGAAAGCGATCTCTTGTCGATCGTGATTCTTCACAACACCACGGGGCTCGATGGTAGTTCAATGTTGATCCGAAACTTCGAACCTGATGTCGTCTGGAGTTTACGCGGCAGCCGTTGTCAGGGTCCGCCTGCCGATCACTCCCCAGCTGCGAGCACTCTACGCGTCACACGCGCCAGGACGTGCGTTGCTTTCAATCATCCTTCCACATCGGGACTTTCTTGGATTTCAAGACACATTGTACAGAACCTGGGCTTGAGTGGTGTTCTGCATTATTCCGCTACGGGCTACCGCTCGAGATCTCTGAGCTACTTCGTTTGGGAGTCCTGATTCTGCTTCCAACACAGACCTTGAGCGGTAGCCCGTGGCAGATGTAGCTCGAAGTGAATGAGTGCTGTCATTGCTGCTACCAGCCGTTCGCTAATGTTACGCGGTGAGGGTCTTTCGATAAAAGCGAACCAGAGATGTCTCACCTGCCACCATCAGTGATCTGTAATCGCCGGCTGCACCACTGTGCAACGTGCTGCGTGTTACCCGGCGCCCAACTGATCGCTGACGCTGAGCAGGCAGTCTCAGCTGTACTGGCGTGAGCCAGACAAGCCGCATGCATTGGTCTTGCATAGGTCCCTCACCCAAACCTCTGTTTCGCAAGCGCCTTCAGCATGTCCATGGTCTTGTCTTCTTTCGCCCTGTACTCCGCAAACCGCTCCTCCCGCTCAGCAGCTCTCGTCCGCAGCATCTCTTCCTTCCTCAACTCTCTCTCGTTCTTCTTCCTCTCCATCTCCTTCTTCTGCAGCTTGTAGCCATCCAAGCCATCGTCACCGAGCAGATCCTTCTCCCCAACTTCTGCTGCGCCTGGTGATTTGGCGTCGCGAAAGGATCGCATTGTGTCGGCTACTTCACGCTTCTTTTCGAGCTGTCGCTCTCGCGTGCCAGCGTCGGCTCGTGGGACCAGCTCTTCGAGGGCCTCTTTCCGGGCTTTGCGATCTAGTTTTCGGGCGTAGCGGATATCGTCTCGGCGGGCAAGTTCGTCCTCGTGGGTGAGTTCTGTTTGTTGTTACCCGCGCCCATACTCGTACGATAGGTGGTCTTCACTGACCATTCCGAAACTCTAGATCCTGCATTGTGGGTATCGCTGGTCCGGATCGTCTGCTGGTAAGCTGTTGCCCAGGCAGAGCGGGTCCATAATCGTCGTCATCGTTATCGCTGTTGTCATCCTGAGGCTGTCGAGAGGCAGCAAGTCCGTAGTCAGGCGAGTCCCGCTGCCTTCTGGTTGAGAAATCTTCCGGGGCCGGTGTTGGTGCTTCAAGTGCCTTCTGTTGGGTAGCAGGATCGTACCATCCTTCAGCGAGTTCTCCACGGTTCCTCACAGATGTTAGTTTAGTTCTCACACTCCGAACTTCGCGTATCGCGCTGGCCACCGTCTCGACCGCTGCGGGAGGAGGTTTGAGACACACCATTTACCCACGAAGCTTTTCCACCTGCCCTTCACCTCCTCTTCACTCAAGTCATCAAGCACCTTCTGCTTCTGGATGTCGAGATACAGCGCGAACATAGATCTATAGTCGGCAAAGTCATGTTTCGACAGAGGCGCTCTTCTGAACGGTAGGGTCACTGTCTTCCGGGGTGGTGTCCGCTTGCGCTTGTGCCTAGAGGAGTCGTGATCATGGCGGCGGCCGGGGGAGTGCGAGCGTTGTCTGTGAGAGCTTCTGTGGGAGCTTCTGTGATGGTGGGAGTGCTTGGGTGATCGTGAGCGGGAAAACTGAGGCTCTTGTTCGTGTCGTGAGGTGCGAGTGTTTGAGGACATGGTGATGTTGACGTTTGATTGACGGTCGAGCTCAGGGCAGGTTGTTCTCCAGACTGCACCTAGTTCATATATTCTAGCCCTACAATATATATATACTTCAAGCGAGCTCCGCCACAGCACATCCTCGCTGACCGCACAAGGCAGTCATAGAACACCAGGCGCCCGAAGAATACCTTCGAGCAGCAGTCATTCAGCCGGGACAAGAAGTATCCCGGGCGCACCTATTGATCCGTCACCAATGCGATGGAGTCGGCGAAGAGGTCTGTCAGTCCCACGTCGTGAGATACGAGGTGTTCAGATTCAAAGAATAGCACGGTGTCGCTCGCTGCGTGATCGACCTCTACATGGGACGCCAGTTTCACAGCGTCAGGCCGAGCCCACAGTGTGCTGGTAGAGTTTTGTCTTCGTTCTACCTGAAGCACTGACCATCTGCCTTCATCGATGCGATCCCAACCACCCGGCCGTCATTCCATTCGTGAAAGGTGGGTTCATTATTCCAGAAAACGTGTGCTCGATCCAGAGGGAAAGCACCATGTCGGTTGCTCGACGCAGTGAGACAGCCGCATAAAGGTGCAGGACATGTTCGATGAGTGCAACAACGCCTTCGCAAATCAACATTGGAGGAAACGAAAGTGAATCAGTGCTGCAGTAGAGGAAACCCGTGATAGTCGTCAGATCGAGTCAAGTCGCGTATCCTCGTGAGCACTCCACGACATGCCGTGCCATTGCAGTCAACTGCCCGCTGCCCATTGATGGTCGTCATCAAACGCTCTCATCGTGCGTGGAAGCTCCACTGCGGACCCTCTTTCCAGTTGAGTGTCCAGCCACAACATGGCTCGGGTGGCTCTCCCTCTCCATCGGCTCGGCCTCCCTCTTCTTGCTCTGACTCACGAGCCTGTTCCCGCCCGCCTTGGTGCGCTGCCATGCGTCGAATGGGCTGCTCTTCTTCCCACGCTTCTGCGGCTGTGGCCTCTCCACAGGCTCGGGCGCGAGTGGGGAGCTTTCGACGGCAGATTTTGTGCCGGACCTGGTTGTGCGGGTGGTCGTGGGTGGAGTCGCGAAGCAAAACTTGCGCTTTGTGGGAGTGGTCACCAGCTTTTGCATCGTCTCACGTGGTGAATCGTGGATGTTTGAGTCAGTTTTGGGCAGGTTGCTCTGGGATTTTCCGCCATCGTTCGCGGATACGACAGTGACTGGTTGAAGCTCCGGGTATTCGATGTCGGTCTCAGCCTCCTCATCATCAACAACCTGGTCCTTGCCATTACGCGCACTCAGCTGTTCCTCGCTAGGGAACAGCAGCCTTGGCTTGATCGTAGAGCGGGTGAACGGGCGCTTCGCCGATGCACCTGCCTGGCGACGAATTGCTGTCTCGACGTCACTTGAACCAGCCTTGTCAGCTTCTTCTACGTGAGTGGAGGTGGCGTTGAGATCGGGTAGATCGAAGCGTCGGAAAATCTTCTTGCCATGACTGTGGGTTGATATCAGCCTACATTCGAGCAATGGTCGTGAGACCAATTCGTGTTGTAACTCACAAGACATAGACGATACCTTCGTCGTTCTTTGCAGCTTCTTCCATGGCGGGATCCCGACGTATAGTCGAGATATCTTCTCGCGTGCGTCTAAGAAAGCTCGCCTTTCCCTTGGTCTGCAGTCTCGGCCCGTCTTTCTTCTTCAACACGAATGGGTTCTCTTCGCTCTCATCCAACTCGGGTTCGCGACACTGTGAGTCCGTGTAGATCTCGATCTGTTCCGGCTGATCTTCTTCGGTTCCATCACTACCAAGGCCACGGCGAGAGAAAAGAACGGGATGCTTGCTCATACGCTTGCTGGGAGTCGCCAGCGTGTCCTCGAAAGAAGTAGCCTGGTTGCCGAAGAGAACTCGGGCGGTGGGTTTCAGCGCGTCGTGTCGCAGATCTGGTCGCTTGCGTGGGGTTTTCGACGGAGTGGGAAGCATCGCTCTGGGATCGGAGGTCATTGGATCGAACGATGTCGATGCACTTTCAATGGCGTCAGAGTCGGAATCGGCGCCTGTGTGTGATGGTACTCTGAGGTCCTGTCCGTTCCCAAACAGACGCCTACGATGGTTTGGAGTCTCGGTGTTGTTGGACGACCTTGAATTGACCGGAGATGCAGGTGACGCGGGGGGTGAGAAGGTTTGGCTCGTGGTGCGCGCGAGGGTTCTTCTTCGCGTTGTTGTTGTCGGTGTCGTGGCGCGTGTGCGTTGTAGTCGATCTGGTACAATATGGCCGGACAACGTGTGTCCACCTCGCTGCGCCGAGACGCGAGTTGATTTGCGGGTTGAGTATGGTTCGTAGGAATCGAATCGTGCACCATGGAGTGGAGTTGGGGGTGTTCGGAGGCGAGACGGTGGTGGTGGAGTGGTCGTCATGCCGGCGGTTGTTGTGGTCGAGGAGCTGCAGTGAGCCTTTCACTCTCCGGAGAGCAGGAGCGACGCCGCACGGGACGAAGCCAAGCTGGGCTATTGCGCGCAACAGCAATGGACGATGCAATGGCAGCAGAACAGTCCGACAAGAGCGACGGGTCGTGGAGGATGCGATGGAAGCTGAGCGACGGTGAGGTATGGAGGGTTAGAGCTGGGTGTGGGTGTGCGTGTGCGTGCAGCGCAGAGAAGGCGAGAGGGCAGGGCAGGGCAGGCCAGGGCAGGGCTGACTGAGGAATGCAAAGCTGCAGAACCGATGGCTGGGAGGCGGAGGGAGCCGGCGACCCTGAAACTCCCACTTCCCCTCCACGCGCCGCAATTGTCAACAACACGTCTCCCAATCTGTAGCGATTCCCCATCATGGCTCCTCCCAAAATTCCAGACCTCGAAGGCTTCAGCATCTCCGACTCCGATCCCGAAGACCTCTTCGCATCCCCACAGAGTGCAAAACAGAAAGCCGAAGCCTCCAGTGGCTCGTCTAAGACGCCTCAACCTACCTCGAAGCCACAGTCCAAATACACGGCCGAAGAAGCACGAGAAGCAGCGCTACGCAAGGAGCTAGACAACATTCGGAGCGTCAACAGGGTGATCGAAGACGTCAACGCCTGTCTAGAGAAGGCGAAGAGGAATATGGGCGTACGTCGGACCAGACTCTACCGCTCTCAGCCCTCCATTTCCCCCCGCGTGTATCGCAGGCTAATAATGCTCTATCAGACCGTGCACACAACCCTCCATTCTGCCACCACCTTCCTCGAAACCTGGACGCGCATCCTCAGCCAGACAGAGCACAACCAGCGGCTCCTGCTGAACCCGAGCTGGCACGGCGCGTCGCAAGATCTCGAGGACGCCGAGACCGAAGTGCTGCAGCGCCAACAACTAGCCGAGCGCCGAGAGGCAGAAGAGCGGGTGCGGAGGGAGGCGGCGCAGCGGAAGGCGGAGGAGGATGAGGAGCGGCGGCGCACGGCTGGCTCAACACCTGCGTCGTCGAGAGGGCGGGGACGTGGGAGAGGAGGTAGACCGGCCAGTGCGAGTGCGGGTGCGGGGACGGCGTACGTGGGCGTGGGAGGACAGAGAGGCGTGGGGAGGGGAGCAGTGCCTGGGAGGGCTGGGAGTGGGATTGGAAGGGGTGTTGGAAGGACGGGGGGGAGCAGAGGGCGAGGGGTGAGCTAGTTTTCGTGGTATAGTGGAGACGTCCTCTGTAGCACCGGCAGAGCCCGCCTCCACCTACTCAGTGTCTCGTACTAAGGTACCAGTCGAGGCTGGTCACGGCGACAACGTCACGGTCACGTTGTATGAGCAGCTTCGAGGGGCGACCTTGTTTGCCTCCGTCTCTTATCCTAATTCGCCATGGGAGAGCAAGAGGGTGCAGATGGTAGCATCTGCACATAGCATATAGGTGATGCGTAGGCATGCGAAAGAGATTGACACACAGCCAGAGATTCGAAGAGTCCGATCTCGAATCGTCAAAAGCCAAGACCTATCTCGTCAAGGACCCCGTTCGTTGAGAGGAAGGTCTCATGATGCTCAAATGACATCCAACTCATCATCACTCTCGTCATCACCGCCCTTTCCAGCAGCCACCAGGGCCGATAGCCCGTCCAGTCTTTCACCCAGACTCTCCCTGCCCGGCACCCTAATCCCCTTCCCACCCAACACGAACCGTGCCCTCTTCTTCGCCGGGTTTTCCACACCATGATCCCCAGATTTGCTCGCAATCGAGGTGGTCAAAGAAGACTGCAGCGTCGTCTGCCCCTTCTCCACAACCTCTTTCAGACCCTTGGGATACAGTATTCCGCTCTTGTACGCTCCGCCCCAGCCCATGGCTTCCGAGCCACCTGCCGTAGACGTCGGACCAGGCGCGCGCCGCGCGCTGCCGATGCGGCGCCTTTTCACAGGGCTGAACGAGACGTCCTCGGCTCTGTTACTCAGCAAGCCCAATGCTGCCGCATCCGGAGGCTCGTCCGATCCGTCAGCCAGCCCTGCCCCGCCGCTTCCTCGACCTCCTGCGCCCGCGCCATCGACAGCGCTGGTCTTGCGATTAGCAGCGTGCTTCAAGCGTAGATACTCGCTCCCCATTCCGCGCCCACTCGCCCCTAACTTCTCCGCCAACAAACGTTCTCTCTCCCGCTCCGCCAATCGGCGCCGCGTCAGCTCCGCCTTGCTACACCCGCGCTCCATGGCGCCAGTGTCGGCCTCGTCGTCATCCATCAGTGCGGCGGTGCTGCGGCCGCGGCTAAACTGGGCAGGCACGATATAGGCAGTCTCGTGCGTCGCGCGGTCGTGATAGCGGCCTTCGTGCGTGAGGCCGTCGTTGCCGTCACCGTGTCCTCGGCCGCCAAACATGCCGCGGCCTTTGGAACGCATGCCTTGTCCGCCGCCACCGCTGCCGCCGAAGGGCACCATGGTGTTGACTTCCATGCGCCCAGCCTTTGCGCGCTCGAGCTGCAGCTGGACGTGTAACTCGCAGACCTCAGTCCGGCGTTTATCGATCCAGGCACGGCACTCCTGCCCGTCCTTCTTCACGGCTTTGCAAAAGCCTAGGTCGCGGCTCATGCCCAGTTCCAGCACCGTGTCGTCCGACGATGTCAGTTTGAGGCTGAAAGCGCCGGTGTCGCGCTTCTCGGACCGTGGGGGCATAATGGAGGGATTGAGAATGGCGACGACGGTGCCGAGCGTGATCTTCCAGAATTGCGAGAAGCCAGTGTCGAAGAGGAAGAGGTCAATCTCCCATTTTAGATCTGTGATTTTCAGAACCATGAATTTGGATCGCCCGTCTTCGTCTTGGACACCATTGGTGGAGCTTTTGCGCGTTGCTTTGTGGTTGTGTGGCGCACTTTTGGAGGCAACGACACCTAGCACGACGTAGTCTCCTTCGACATCGGGTAGCTCGTAGTCTGGTGCCTTGATTTCTTTCAGGAGGCGAGGGATGGAGTAGATTTCCTTGTCTGTGAAGGTGCGGGTGAGACGGTCGTGGGGGAGAGCGGAGTTGCGTTTGGATAGGTGGAAGCCGGAGAAGGATTCGAAGATTGAATTGTCTTCCGAAGGTTGGTCGGTGTTGCTGGCGTCGTCGAAATGGTTGGTGGAAACAGCTGTGTGTTGAGATGAAGGAGCTGCAGGAAAATGGGACTCTGAGGACTGTGAAGAAGGGCGCGAGGCACTGAGTTGTTTTGAAGCAGTTGAGGAGCCCTTTACGGGGTGTGTACTCGGCGTGCTGGTATCTTGATGTAGAATAAGCGGTCTGCTTGCCACGGATTGAATACCTCCCTTCTCACTCGTTCTCTTGTGCGATTTCTCAGAGTTTAGTTGCGTCTGTACATCCTTGAAACCTCCATCATCTCTCAAACCCATTCCAAATGTGCGACTGCGAGAGCTTTTGAGCCTCTCCTCTTTCGCTTGTCTCTCCTTGTCTCCTAGCCTGCTCTCGGCAATCCTCTCGCTGAAGGTCTTTGGTGGTGGGATTGGCGCAGCCTTCTCTCGCTCCTGACATGATACACCTATGCGCGTTCCATCCCTAGCTCTTTTCAGTGACACATCTTGTGCCCTGAGCCCCTTGTCAATTCCCAGAAGCACTCGGGCGGATGATTTGGGAGGTTTATCTGCCTTGATGACCTTCGCTGGTGACAAGGGGACCTGCAGTTGTGGTGAAGGTGCTAGGCTGTTCGATGTACCAGCTCCTTCCATGCGTGAGGCATCTCCTTTCCGTACCGATCTAGTACTGCCATGCTCCACATCTGCTCCAGCATCAGCGATTCGCTTGGCTTTGGCTGCTCTTAGCTTCTTCAACTTGAGTTTTGCCTCGATCGCTTGAAGTTGAAGCTTTAATGCCTCCTCGTCGTCTTCTTCGTCATCATCTGAAGGTATAGATAGGGCCTGGAGCGCCTTAGAGCTGGACAAAGGCTTTCGAAGCGGCGATGGAGACGGGGAACCTCGATCTCGTCGTCTTTCCAGCTTCTTTCTGCCGCTGGGAGAGCTCAAGAGCGCCTGGTAAGGCGACTTGGGCGGCCAGCTCTCTCCGCTCTTGCTAGGTGACACTACGCTGTATCAGTATAGCTGGACAGTCCCTCGTCCATGGAGAGCGACTCGTATACCCTTGGCCGAAGCGGACTCCCTCACAACCACCATTGCATCCCTAGCCTCAGACCACCAATTACAGATGAAGACGATGGAGGTGGGAGGACGGACCTGACAGCTCAAGTGACAATGGCTGGCATTGATGTGGTTGTTGATCGTTTGTCGGGCAATTGATTTCGATTTGGAAACTTTGCCGAGACACGCGACGCGTTCGTAGGGTCTAGAGTATACAACAGCACCACGTTCACCCTCCTCTCTGCCACACCACACAGCAATCGACAGAGCAACTGCTTTTGGAACGTCTAAATCGGTATATCCAGAGCTCCAAGCAGTATGAGGATCCGGGCAGCCAAGAGTACCGCGCCGAAGACCCCTGCAGAGTCTGAAGTTTCACATCCCCCACTCGAAGCAAGTGTTACAACCCCCCCGAGGCTCTTCATTCTCCCCAGAGATATCTCACCCGAAGCCCGTATTGTCACGCTCCCGAATCCAGCTACTGCAGCTCCCAACCGATACTATTTTTGCCCGGAGAAAGGCGTATACGAGTTCACTAAAGTCGCCGCACCGAAGAGCACACCTCGGAGCTGGCTCCTGACCCCCAACCGATGTGTGAAGAGTGACGCGAATACGTTGGAAGCCAATCCTGGCGAGGAAGAAGCTGCTGCAGCCAGCAATGCAACAGACGAGCAGGCGCAAGCCGAACTGTCGCTTTCGAATGGTTACATTACAGAAGATGCGGACCTACTCATCAGCACACTGATAGATCCACTCTTCCTTGTGCTGCCAGCTTTGACGCCAGCAACGAGCAAAGAAGCACAGAAACAGCTCTTTCTCTCGCTTGACGATCACCTTGATTCTCTCACCGAAGCTTCAAGGGGGTTACGCCATGTACTGCGGGACGCCAAGTTGCGCGAAAGAATGGAGCAGCGTATAGGGGTGGTCTGCGATACTGTCAATGCAGGAGACGAAACGATGTATCGCTTGTCACTGAAGAAGTTGTCGACAGAGCTCCTGATGAAGGCCGAGCGGATGGTCGTCAGGGGATTACCGCCTTCAATGGAGGATCGATTCGTGCGGCGGGTGCTCGATGTGCCTGTCATGAATGTCAAGCGAGAGGAAAGCACCTTGAGCAATGGAAACGTCGCAGAAGCTGTTGCCGAGACTTCAACTGAAGACGAAGGCAGTCAAGCGCTGTCCGCGTCCTCTACGATGAACTCGCGAGTCTTGACGGACTCGGGCAATACTGACTCAACCGCTGCCACACCCTTCACGTCCGAATCGTATATTGCATCAAAGGTCGAGCTACCTCCTATAAACGCACCAGAAGGAATACCACACCTTCTCCGCCTTCGCGCCGCCGTAGGCTTCCTTGCATCTTCCTACATCCCTACGACCCTTCGGCCCCTTGTTCACGACTTCATGGCATCTTCAGCCTCCCCGGTAGACTTCGCTCCTCTCGACACGCATCTTTCTTACCTAGCCTCCCTTCGCTCACAAGCGGCAGTTTTACGTTCGTCGTCTGACAACATCAGTCGCAAGCGTATCGCAATCGAGGACGACGAGGCAGCGGAAGCTCGGGCAGAGAAGAAGCGGAAGAAGGAGGAAGAGGAGAAGAGGAAGAAGGCCGAAAGCCTGGGTATTAAGAAGCTGAGGAAAGTAGATACGAGTGGCATGAAGAAGTTGAGTGCATTCTTCACAAAAGCGCCGTTTAATAAGCAGTAGCTACAAGTGGAAGCCGCCGAGAACGCGTCTGGCATGGATTCGATACTCACAGCTTGTCGATCTATCTGACAGCGTGTGTTGTTGTTACCAAAAGCATGCGTAATGCTTGTATCATCAATGCGAAGGTCATTTAAGAGCTCAGTGCTAGTAACAGAAGCATGGACACGGGAGCGCCCGAGAGCTACGACCGGTCAGCGCGAAACGATGCATACCATAATCGGGCTATGAGGAGTATGTCTGTCAAGTGGCGGCAGAAGGCACCCAGCACAAGAATCCTGTAGCCTGGGTTCAAAGCCCGAGAGGATCAAGCTCCGGCAATGGACCAGACGTGTGGCCGGGCCGACTATCGGCGGCAATGAGGTCGAACACACCGGGAGCCGCCACATAGAACAATGCTCTTCTTGTAACTTCAAACATAGCAGCGGGTGCCGCGACTACATAGGAACAGATGGGTTAGGGAGGCATGAAGTCGAGCAACGGGAAGGCTTCGGGCTGAAGTTTCGCCGTTCCCGATATTGACAATCGTCCCACCATTCACTGCTGTTTCAACGCGCCTGCACGTGTCTTCAGTTTTTCTAGATGCTTTATAGAAGAGCCTTTGACAGGCTTCCTTCGTATGCTCTAATAGTCCACTTGCCGTCTCTCTCCACATTCTATTATAGGGAGATACATACAAGACTGTATTCCCTGGATCTGATCTGCATCTATCTCTCTAAGCTACTCCTTTCTAACTGTACTACGTAAAGCTTCGGCCAAATCCGCGTTGTGTCTTCAAAACATGGGCATCCCAACCTCATACACTCCACTTCTTGCTCTCATAGACTACAAAGACCTATACGTTCAGCCTTTCATTCTCTCGGCTCTGGAATCAAGGCTACCATCAGCATCTTTTACTCTCGTCGAAGACTTGCCAGCCGATCTACAAGGATCCAGGATTCAGTCCGTACTACAGTTTCGACAGTATGAGGAGATCGACTGGGATCATGCGCTACATCATCCTCAAAACTCTCTGGTCAATGCTTATACCATTCGCAAAGCCCTCATCCGAAAGCACTACCTCTCCACAACAGTCCACAATTGGATCGTAAAACATCCAGAGAGCGTGTTGAGAAGGCACGTGAAAGTTGCGGTAGCCTTCGAACTCGACTATGCCGAGTTCCTTGACGATGCATTGAACGAAGCAGATTCGTACGATCTCCGAGACAGCTTTGCAAAAAACGAGGGCAAGGATGCGAGTGAGAGGGACTGGTGGATTCTGAAGCCTTCGATGAGTGACAAGGGGCAAGGGATTCGTCTGTTCAGTACTGAAGAGGAGCTGACCGCTATCTTTGAGAGTTGGGAGGAAGAAGGTTCTGAGCATCTTGATAATGACAGCTGTGAAAATGACGGACATTCATCTGAGAAGTCAGGTCTTGCAATCACGAACGGGATAGCTCTCAACGGGACGAACACAGATCCCGACGACGCCAACAAGGACGACGAAGGCAACGGTGTCGTCACGTCGCAACTTCGTCACTTCATCGCACAGCCTTACATCGGCCGACCGCTTCTTTTGGCCGAATGCGAGGATCGAAAGTTCCACATCCGAACATATGTGCTTGCAGTCGGCAGTCTCCGCGTCTATGTCTACAACCCCATGCTCGCCCTATTCGCTGCAAATCCCTACACGCCTCCCTGGTCCACTCAAGGAATCCATGATGACCAGGAATACCTACGCACACATCTCACCAATACGTGTCTCCAGAACGGTGAACGGGAGGGGAGTGTCAAAGCGTTTTGGGATCTTCCCGACGAGAATCCGCTGCCATCAGTACGTCAAGCATCTCACTTGGACTCCGCAGACTTATCCGTAGCTTGCTGATCAACGTCGCCAGAGATGGAAATCCTCTGTTTTCTCCCAGATCTGCTCCACAACCAGCGCTCTCTTCGAAGCTGCGGCCAGAGGCATGATGACCGACTTCCAAACCCTGCCCTTCGCATTTGAGGTCTTCGGCCTCGACTTCCTCGTCGACGCGGACTATACCGCTTGGCTGCTGGAGGTCAACGCCTTCCCGGATTTCAAACAAACGGGCAACGCCCTGAGTGGGATCATCGAGGGTTTGTTCGGGGACGTTGTCGATGTGGCTGTTAAGCCGTTCTTTGGGCTGGGCGCGCAGGACGTTGAGGGCACGGACAGGATGACAAGGGTGCTGGATTTGGATTTGGGAAGGAGATAAAAAGAGACCTCAGGTCTGAGGCGTTACACGGGACTGGTTGTGTCCGGTCGATGGAAGATCTCCGGAGAGGAATGGATGGTAGCGGCATGGCTGTGGAAGGATGAAGTGGATGGGTATATCTATCAACCAACGCACTACAAGTCTTGTGGATCCATACCTAGATCTCTCGTACTCAACTCAACATCACGCCCACCTCCCAAACACCGGTATTCGCCGGTACAGCTCATCGTACTCCCGTCCCACCCAGCCACGCGCCTCCCCAGCGCGGCCCACAACTCCCAACCCACCAGCAAGCCACAGCCCAGCCACAGTTGCACTCAGAAGATTGACGCCGTACCACCTCCGCTTCCTCTTCCTCTGCCCCTCCGCTCCCGAGTCAGTGACCTGCGCAGGCGCGAGATTCAACCATTTCGCCCATCCCCACACGCTATGCCACACGCCAACGCTGACGAGCGCGGCGAACCCAATGTTCGAGAATAGCGGATGCCGCGCGAAGCCGTGCGAAACGTATCCGAGTCCAATGCCTGAGCTACCGCCGTCGACCCAGAGCGGCAGCACACGGTTGACGAACGCATGGCCGATGACCAGGGGCGCGAGGATGTAGCCGAGCAGAGAGGTGCCCGACAGAGCCGGCCAAGCGACGCGCCGCCGATCGGTCTTCGACTCGGCGCCATACCGCTGCAAGTTCTGCGAGCGCCGGTACAGCCGCAACGCCACGCCCGATCCGATGTGCGCGAGCAGCGGCAGAACCACGATCACGGGCTCGGCGAGCGGCGATTGGTAGTAAGGCCGCGTGAGGAGAAGGTAGGTGTCGGACGCCGGGATCGACTTTGTGAGCAGCGGAATGAGCGAGGTGTTGGTGATGTGGAAGGCCGTGAAGACGGAGAAGGCGTAGGAGGAATATTTCTGGATGCGCGTGAGGTAGTAGATGGGGCCGTGGCCGCTGAGGCCAAGGGTCGAGGATCGGTGCTGCAAAGGCGGCGGAGAGGGCGAGGAGGAGGAGGAAGCGGAGGGGAAGTAGCTATCGTGCCCGTACTCGGCGGGCGTGTCCTCAACAGGGGAGGGCTCGAGCTCTTGGAGGCCGAGGAGGCTCTCCTGGTCGTCCGTTCCGTCTGAGGGGATCATGGGTGCGATGTGCTGAGTGGGATGCTGGAGGAGCGTGAGAAGGTAGCGGAAGATGGTGTATGTCACGGAACGGAAAGTAAGCCGAGGATTCGTGACCTAGGGCTGATGGCGCCGAAGCTTCACACCTCCCACTTGAACAGCTTCGTTTCCAAGTCATGGCAACCAACGTGTGAGCACGTCCACTGCAGATTTCGCTTCACTCTCCACACTCTCACCCACAAACAAAGCACAATCAAGCATCTCTAGCCAGGATGGCTCCGGTGGGTTCCTTCCAAGACCTTCCTCCTGGTGCTCGCTAACATCGAATACCAGCGGTTTCTCACCAACCCAGCCCCGAAGGTACTTTCTTTCCCCACCGGGCCCCCCTTCCGAGGGTACCACGGCCTTGGTGATGAATTGTGTCGGCGGCCTCTACCAACTTTCCATGTCGCCGAGCATCTCGTACGGATCTAATCGCTTGATTCTGACACGGATGTTCTCATGTAGACTGAAAGCGCGCGCGAAGCTCGGAAATCCTTCTTTTGTAGGTGGTGTTCGTTGCGGGATAAGGCAGGTCGCTCACTCACTGCACAGGTGAGCTATGTCAGAAAGGTTACGCCCGCATGAACGAGTTCGAAGCACACGAGAGCTCCTACGACCACTCGCATAAGAAGGTGCGTCCTTTTGCCAGCAACGCCCCTTTACCTGCGCCATATCATCCGTACAAATTTCTAGCGCCCCTCCAACCACGCAAGATTTGAATGCTGAATGACAACCAATATTCAGCGTCTCAAAGAAATGAAGCAAATGACCCGCGACCCTCTCGCAACAGACAAAGCCCGCCGGGCCGAACGCCGAGCAGACGAGAAGAGCGGTCTCATTGCCATCAAACCCATCAGCCTCTCCACGACTGCAAAAAGTACGTCGGGAGGTAAGGGGTTCAAGAAAGGCGGGTTCAAAAACGCTTTTGGCGCCCCGGCGGATTCAGCGGTGGAGGAGGGTGAGAACAAACCCTTCGCTAAGCAAGACGAGGGTGGTGTTGAGGACAGCAGATCGGTGGTGAGGACTGCGGTCGGCGTGGGCGCGGAAGAGGAGGAAGAGGAGGACGAGAGAGATCTCGGGTACGAGTATTACGACCCGCTGCTTCCGACCGGGTGTGGCCCGGACTGTCCCTGCCAGAGGGACTGACTATGAAGAAAGGACATGGTGATACCGGTGTTACGGTGTACGGGCCTAGGGAAAACATGGTGCGAGGCTAGGTCCAGTAGTTCAAGGCGTACAAAGAAGGTCGTAGATACCCAATTTCCATCGTTGCACTTCCAGCTCCTACTCGCTACCACATACTCTCCCACTGAACACGATAATCTGTTTGTATGCTCGTATCTTTGACCGATGTCTCTGCCATACTGAACCGATCTCTTTCGAGAGAACATTTTTCTCACTACAGATTAGTTCTCCAACGCTGTTTTACTTCACCCTATGGTAAGTGCCCTTGGTACCTGCAACGACCGTAATTCCCTTAATTGTCCGCTCCACTACCAGAATCACAACCACAACCACAATCACAACCCCCCTCCATCCCCTTTCGGCGGGAATCCCCCTCTTCTCGCTCTTCATCGCTTCAAAGCTTCAGACCTCATTGCATCGGTCTGAGAGCTTCAACCTTCTTCTCTCCTCCCTACGACTTCAATAACAACCTCTCCTTCTCACTCCTCTTTGCTACGAAACTTCAAATATCATTCCATAGATATGTGTGCTCCTCCTTCTTCTCTACATCCACAACAAAAACCAAAGGTTCTTCTCTACCCTGATCTTCTGGCCCTTCTCCACACTACTTATGACTTCAAAGATGTGAGCATCACTGCATTGGCTCTAAACAGTCCTACCCAAATATTCCACGCTAAGTTCCACTTCAGTCTCGCAGACTTCAGCTGAGTCTCACTTCTATTCTTCGTTCGCTTCAATCGAGGTCCAACCCTAGTCTCGGTTCACTTCAGCTGAGATGAATTCAGTTAAGGTTCACTTCAGTCCCGGCACATTTCGGTCACGGCACCCGTCAGCTGAGGTTCAACTTCATTTGAAGCTCACTTCCTCTGTTCAACCCTTCGTTAGAGCTTGCAGAACATTTAAGCTTTGCGAGACCAGCTGTGCGGGAGCTGCTCACTAAAGACTTTGAGCCTGAGATCCTGAGAAGCACCTACGAGCATGTCCCTACAGAGCCAGCCACCCACGTGTAAAGACACGTCAGATGCAGACGCTGGCGCCGAGCCCAAGCCTCAGGGGGATAACTCTACCAGCTAGAAAGACAACACATCTCGAGAACAAGGACTTGAGACTAGACTAGCACGCTGACAACCAGTCCTCTTCCTTGTCGAAGACGACTTTTTAGCAGCTATGAGACAGCTTCCTAAGGTTTGATCTGGACGAGTTGAAGTGGCCTGACATAGGCCTGCTTGCTAGAAGCACAGAGACAAGGCTAGAGCCTTTTAACAGGGTCAAAACACTACTCAAATATCAGGGGTACGTCCTGCCAACTCGATACGGGAGAAACTCTTTATTGGTGGCAAATGGGACGAGTCCGTACGTATCACGGCCGATTAACTTCCAGGCTGGATGCAACAGATTCGGACTCGTAACAACCCGCCACCAGACATCCTAGCAGATGGGATCCCCCGACGGAAATAGCTGCCAAATCCGTATCACTGGCGGACTAACCAACGAGGCGCGAGGTTCGGAAGACTAGGGGTTTACTGTCTTTACTTCGATACTGTAATCACCGTTCAGCTGACAGCATCAGACTCTATGGACAAGGTGCAGAAAGCTGGCCCCATAGCCCGAAATATATCGCGTTGTTGCCGCCAATTGTTGGAATTCCTGGGGGCGCGAGGTCGCGCTGGCAGCTTCTCGTACGTGAGACGTGCCATCGCAGCTTGTTAGTTTCCGCGCTTCCCCGGTTCCGTGCTGCGATTTCAGACGTAAGAACGTCATGAATCTCCGGCAATCTGACCATGCTCCTGCTACGGACTATCGCCCGAGGTATAGGGTCTTCTTTGCTAAGTAACTTTGTTCCTTTTCTGTAAGCTATAGCCAGTAGTAGGCGCAACATGGTTTTCCTAGCTACTCTTGCTCTCAGGGTCTCGCGAGAAGAACCTACCAGGTCCCTCGACTGCCACTGCCTTCGGTCTGCAGTTGGGTGCCGGACCGGCGTGGATCCGCCGGGAGCTTTCCTCCCAGCAGACGGGAGGCGTTGCGAGACAGCGTTTCATAACAAGAACACTGTGATTAAGTACAGGGGGTTCTTTCTGAGGTTGCGTTGCGTTGCACGCTTCTGAGCATGAGTCGGAGTGTTCTTCGTTTACGGACATGACCGTACCATCAAGGTCGTCGCAGACTTCAAGAGCGAGGACCATAGCCGATATGAAAGTAGATTCCGGCTTGAAGTCGTGGATCAGTGTTCTTGTGGTAGAGAACCGGAAAACGCTCACAGGTAGACTGCTGGCTCTTCCAAGTATAGCAAGACATAACCGTGGAGAAGGAGTAATTATGATTTCGCCTCCTACCATTGGCTGAACAAGCCGACATTAGACGTCGGCGAACTGGATGGCCAAGCTCTTCAGAGTGTTCTTTCATCGAAACCGAGAAAACCACTACGACCATCGGAACGTGATTGGAACAAACGTGTACATTGTGGGAGCATGGTAAATCGCGGACATTCGTATCCGCCTTGACTAAGGACAGTAAGCAGTAACGAAACGGGACGACGCGCTCAAGCTGCAATGAGCAGCAGTATAACGTCAATACAGACTAAGCCTGACGTTCACCGCCCAAGATAACCTATTGACTGTATTCTCAAAGCCTCCTCCGTCTGATCCTAGCTGGGATCTTTCCCTTCGGCGGTACTCCACCAAAGGGAAAATAGTTCATGTCCGGCTCCACTGCCTTCCCATCCAACTTCAGCTCGATGTCATACACTGTGAGCATCAAGGCGACCGTGCCAAGCATCTCCTGCTTGGCGAAGAACCGACCAGGACAGATCTTCATGCCTCCACCATATGGGATGAACGAGCCGATAACGGGATCAGTGGTGAAGATTGGTCGTGGTCGTTGATCCCCTGTGCTCTCTCCTTTCGGGATGGAGGCAGTGGATCTTGGCTTGGCAGGACCGCTTTCTGGATCATCGGGATAGACCAGGAACCGTTCCGCCCAGAAGTCATCCACCGGATGAGGGTCCTCGTCGGTGCTCTCATTCCAGATTCTCTTGTCCCTGGCCGCATGCCAGTGGCTTGCAACGATCATCTTTCCCTTTGGGAACAGCCATTGGCCGATTCTGAAGTCCGAGACAAGCGGTACGCGCTGTATGATAACACCCACTCTCATGCGGAGTTCCTCGCTATAGATGGATTGGAGGAGGGGATTGGCGAGGAGTTGCGGCATGTCAAACGACAGAGTACTGCTTGTTCCGGGGTGGATGAGCGCAGGTGCGATCTCTGATCGTACTTTTGATAGGACGGAAGGGCGGAGGAGGATGTCAAGAAGCATCCAGCCCGCCGTTGGGATGACGTTCGCATTCGTGCTGTCGACCGAGATGTCAGTCGGCAACTCGAGACACTGGTCAGCTTCTTGAGTCGTGTGAAACTCACGCCCAGACCATCCCAAGATTGTTGGCAGCCGCGGACTCCTTGCTCAGTCCTTCCACAGCAGCAAACATCTGCTGTCTCTGTCTCATTATCTTCGCCCCAAAGAACGGCTCCCACTCCTTTCCCTTGGCTGCTTCGTCAGTCCAATCGAAATGTTCATCGGCGTAGTTCTGCCATGTCAGCATGCAACCGTGTAGCTTGTCGCGGATTTGGTATGATCGTGGTATCAGCCACCGAGGCAGACTCTTGAACAGTCCCGGCATTCGCTTGTCAAATTCCCAGAAGTCTGCTGCGAAGTCAGGACTGAGCTTGAAGAAATGATCGCCGCACAACGCATTCATTGACGCTTTGAAAACTTCCAGTTGGAGGAATGAGTACAGGTCTGGCAGCTCGACCCATTCCTCGTAGCCGATATCGTCGTTCGCGTGCAATTGCTGTGCCAGATTTGCCATAAAGCGCGTTGCAAGCTCTGCGAGGCCTGCCCCTGTGAGGTTGACATGTATGTCTCTGTGATTGAGGTAGAAGATCCGATTATGAGGTTTAATTGGGTTGCTTCCTTCAGCCGGTTTCTGGAGGAATCCCGTATTATCAGCTTCGAGGATATGATGATCAGCCGCTGGAGCACCAAACGCATTCTCGACTACCAGGACTGCGGATGGCTTCGTGGTGAGATCGCGAGAGTTTTTGAAGAGAGTGTTGATGTACTCCGGTCCGGAAATGACATGTATTGTCTGGTTTGCGACGCGTACCCGGCATGGTACATAGTCACCAAAACGCTTCCTGAAGAGACCTGAGCTAACCGCCCGAACATGCCTATACTCCAAGGAGAGAGACTTACGAGAGCGAAGCAACGAATCCTGCAGTGTCAAACGCAAAGGCAAAGAGATTGCCAACGAATGGAACGGAGTACGGGACGATCGGTGGGTTCCTCACGCGAGCCCTGCTGCGCAAAGCTCTTAGTGATATAAGGGTCGTGATAGAGAACGTAAGGATGAACGGCAAGAGGGAAAGGACGACGACTGAGATCATCCAATCCCATCGTGTAGGATTTACGCCGGCTGAGAAAACGCTGTCGAACATCTCGAATCTCAATACACGGTTTTAGATAACGTAACAATGCACAACGAGCATGAGGAGCACGAGTAGCATTAGTAGACTGTGTAGAGGAGCAAGCGGACGGGTTTACTTTCGTACTTGGCTGGGAAGACGTTCCAACTTGGTATGGTATGGTATGGTATTCTATTAGGCTACGAAGTCTTTCTGCAAGACTTAAGAGCCGTCCATCCTATGTACACCGAGTACGACCGCCTTTGCCTGTTTTCACTCCATAGTCCCACCAACGTCCTTCACGCTAGAGCTAGCTACCTCAAGTCGCTACCTGAGTAGCTATAGAGGTGGCTTCCTCCGCCTGTCGGGCAGATGTAAACCGTGCCGTACTCTGGAGAAAGCGGATAACCGCGCGTACTACCTCCATGTTTGGCTTCCACTGCTCCTTCGGGCCATCGAGAGGCTCTCCGG
>NAJN01000192.1:0-31540 GCA_005059845.1 Cryomyces minteri
TCAACGCCTTCACGCAAATCATCGCTTCAGATGGCCATGGGTGCGGCAGACCGCATCGTTCATATCATTGAAGATATCCTCTCGTCATCACTCATCTTCCAATGCCCCATCCACATCATCCCAAGTCTCTTCGCAGCTATGGGCATGCATGCAGGCAGAAAGTGCTCGAATGATCGCGTTCTCGAGCAAATAGGTCACGTGAAGATCAGATTATGCATGATTGCACTTAGAGAACTCCAGAGTACGTGGCCCGTCAGTGGATGGATCTTCTTGTTGTTCACCAAGATCATACGACGTATACGGGACGACGAACCTAGCCATGGGGAAGAAACAAAAGCGCACAGCAGAGCCCAGACGGTCGTCGCGGACTCTGGGAGTGGCTCGGGCCATGAGGTCACCCACGATACAGAAGTCAATTGGAACACTGAAAATCCTCCTTCCAGCGCCGCCCAAGCATCAAGTGGGCAAGCTGTTGACGACGGTGGTCCTTCCGCGTGGAATGCTCAGATCATGAACGTGCCTCTCAGCTTGCCCACGGACTGGGGTGGCATCACCGAGGAAGACATGTGGCTTGATCTAGACTTTGACTTTATGGTGGGTATGCCAACCACGTTTAGGGCTTGAGAATTCGCAAGGCATTTGCCACATCGACCCTCGCAGCGTTATCCGACCCTTACTGCATCCTTTCCGGAGCACCGTTTTGAGATACCCTGATCAAAGAACACATACAGCATTGGGAGGACTTGCGACTCCGCCCGGGAAGTTCAATGGTGCGCTTGTAAAGAAAAAGCTCCACCGCTTCTGTGCCTTGCACACCTCCGCAAGCTCTTCCAAGTTGAACATCTCTCCGATGGGGGTTCCAAACAACGCAATGAGATTATCGTGCAGACCTTTACGCACATCAGTTCGGAGCACTTGCGGACACCTTCACAGGAGTGGGATGACTCACGATATCGCTCGTCTTTCGCTGGCCATGCCTCGAACACGTTCGCGTCTCCGCCGACAGCTGCAAAATGCCGATTCCACAGCCACTCCACAGACTCCTTGGTCCCCTCCAATCCGGCCCAATTCGATCCGTTCACGGTACCTTTCTTTCTCTCCTCTTCGGTTGCCTCGTTGTGCCATTTGACGAATCCGGATCTTATCAGAAGAATGTCGCCCTCTTTGAACTCAGTGCCTTGAGCTCTCGCGACAGCTTCTAGGTCTTTCTCTGATATTGGGTGCCGCTCGATGGGGGAGTAGGAAATGCCGCGTTCTGTAGCCCAAGAAAGATAATCAAGCAAGATCCCACGACCAACGATGGCACCGTGCGCCGTCCATTCTGTCCGAACACGTTTGTTAGTCACGCTGTAGACTGCGTACGTTGTCAAGGACGCATTCACACGTACGATCAATCCCGTTCCTCGTTTCTTTTGTATCGTCCATGATCTCAGCATGCGTGACGCCGTTGTAGTACAGGCCCGTGGGTTGATGCGCCCAGTGTCCTGGGGACCACTCTCATCAGCCATGGCATTACTGACAACCACGTCCTATCATCCACTCACTGAAGCCATCCCACTGACTTCCGCCCTGCGTATTCATCGTTACCTCATCGTCGTGCCCGACCCAGTCGGGCAATTCCATGATCCTATGCTCGGGCTTTCTCCGATTTGAGTGCGGAGTCTGGCAGTTCTCCATAGACCAATTGATGCCTACACTGACACCAGCCTGGATCTCCGCTCGGGCGGCAACTTTGACTGAGGGTGTCAGGAGGTTGAGTGTGCCCATTTCGTCTTTTTTTGATTTGGGTAGATCCCAGAGACCCCAGGTGCAGCCATGTGGCATGCCAGAAACCGGTGGAAGTGACCTATACGACGGCAGACGTTTTAGGGTCCATGGTATCGAGCGATTCGACGCCGATTCCCCGTTCCGGTCCCCATTGACCTGTTCACCGTTGACCAAATCACCGTCTTCCGTCGTATCGTGAGTGTTTCCAGTGAGAATCGTCGCCATCTCTGCGAATGAGTCTTCGTGGATTCGGGACGCGGAAGAACGGTCAAGATGGGACTTTCGGGGTACGACTCCTCACGCAAGAAGCCAGCAAAGCGCTCCATGGCTTCATGTATATCCTTTCCCATTTACCATACATTGTCGCGCTGCAAGCGTCACGTAGGCATAGCCGACAAGAAACGGACCGAGCGGGTGACGACGAACATCGATCAGTAGCCGAAGAGATCGTGGGACCGGAGGTGAGACGTAGTAAGCGGACACAACTAGGCCGAAGGACCGAACAGCCGTTGGTAGGTTGGTCAGGTCATCCCGGGAGGTGCGACTACCTAGGGTACACCCGACCATTCTCTGCCAGTACAACATGCATGGGGCTGCGTTAGAGCATCAAGTGTTGCATCTGATCTCAGACTGGCCACAACCTCTGAGGTCGCTTCTGGGCTTCCCTGCCAACGATCACTTGGTAGATACACACCCAAGCTTCCTAGCCACAACCGGGCTTTGATCAATCCGCGACCCAGAGAAGGCGTGGGACAGAGTGTTCGGCGTCTTTGGGAAAAGAGCGGCCGCGTGTGATACAGGGCTGGCAACATGCGGTTTCATATTTAGAAGGCGGTTGCAGGTATCAGCGTCAAGATCATGTATCGTTCCAACTGATTGGCTTGCCAAGAATGCACAGCATGCATACTGGCCAGCCGCTCATCGGGGACGGAAAGCATCATGTGTGCTGGACTCATTCCTGTAGTGAAGAAGACGTGTCTGTTTGACGAAACTTGCATGGGAGCTGTTGCATATCACACTGCCATGGATGTCTACGCGACGGTCGGGATAGCCGAAACGCGGTGAGGAGACTTCGCGTGGAGAATGCTGACCAAGTTTCCACTGTGAAAGCCAACTGAATTACGGCTCAAAGCTTTAGTCATTCAGTGAAGCCAATCCGCATCATGCGCTTGAACCTCTTTGATCCAGAAAGTTATCAACGTGAGCTTGGCAGCATTTGAGCAAAGTGGATAGTCTTTGGATGCGCTGAGCTCCTGACCAGGAGCACTCCATCGTATACTTCTAGCACTACAGTGCTTGACCCATACAGACTAGACGCCCGGAGACTGCACGCGGCTGCCATGCTCTTTCCCCAACGCCTCCCAATGCAAGCATGTGTACACCGGCCTATGTTCAGCACTTGACTCTCTATCATTCCGCGGCTCTTTGCCGGCAAGCCTCATCTCATGCTCCTATGGAAGTGCTGCCCGACGATCGATTGGGACTAACGTTCGGCGTATGCGGTGGCTGGACCGGTGCATCTGGCACCTTCACGTCCTCGAATTCATCCTGCGACACGGCTCTGATTGTGAAGGCGTCTGCCAGCAAGACTCGGATCAGCCTTGAACTCCCTCCACTGTTTCTCGCAACGTACAAACGCCGATAGTGAAGGTGAAGATAGCAGCTCCTGTCAAGAGGTTCTTGACCAAGTACGGCCGCCGGGCGCGGATGAGGGCCGCCGATTGCTTGTAGTGCTTGTCGTAGTACGAGGATCTCGGGATGCTGTCCTGGAATTAGAATGTTTGTGCGCGTGTCATCCAGCTTGCAACTACTCACACGGGCATGATGGAGAGTGACAGAGGTGGTTCAAATGTTCGATGGTTAGGTTCGAGTCTGTGAGGTTGTGCTGCTCATGCGCCTGCACTTTCGGATAGCAGCCGCAATGTTCTTCCGGCAGCCGGTATCTTAGCCTGGTTTTGGTTGATCTGACGTTGGTCGCTCATCTGGAGTGCGAACACCGAACCAACCACTTGTATTACAATTGAATTGCCGTACGGCAACTAGAGAGTCCGCGAACAGTGTTTCTCATTCACGTACCCAGGATTACAACCTTCAATCCTTAGACATCTCCTTAGACCAACATGGCACCCGCCCCCATCATCGCTCCTTCAATTCTGTCTGCAGACTTCGCAGCTCTCGGTGCTGCGTGCTCGAAAACAATTTCGGATGGCGCAGACTGGCTACACGTAGATATCATGGACGGCCATTTCGTTCCCAATATCACCTTTGGTGCGCCCGTCGTTACGAAAATCCGTTCACACGTCGAGAGGCCGAAGACTGCATACGGTAAGGGCACGTTCGACTGCCACATGATGATCTCCGAGCCGAAAAAGTGGGTGAAGGACTTCCAAAAAGCTGGATGCGACAACTACTGCTTCCACTACGAGGCTGCGCTAGACAGCACGGCGGCAGAAAACCCAGAGGAGGTCACTGACAAGAAGACGAGCCCGAAAGAGATGATTGCGTATATACATTCGTTGAACATGAGGGCGGGCATTGCGATAAAGCCGAAGACACCAGTGGATGTGCTGTGGGAGATATTGGGTAATCATAACAAGGACGAAGTCCCTGATGTACGTTTGCAAAGTCATTGGGAATCTAAGCACGTTGAGCCACGTCCCTGACAAGGTTGATTTGCAGATGGTGCTCGTTATGACAGTCGAGCCTGGTTTCGGCGGCCAATCCTTCATGGCAGATATGATGCCCAAAGTCAAGGCATTGCGAGAGCGATATCCGAACCTCAACATCGAAGTCGATGGCGGGCTCTCGGAGAAGACAATTGATCAAGCTGCCAACGCTGGAGCCAATGTCATTGTCGCGGGTTCCGCCGTGTTTGGAGCGAAGAGCCCAGCGGACGCGATCAGCAAGCTGAGGGAGGGAGTTGAGAAAGCAAATCTGTGATGGCTTTGGTGGACTTTGCTCCGACTCGCGCGATTCAGCGGTTGTGATGCTTTATTCATGAGTGAATTGTAGACTATGTGCCATGTACTTGTCTCCAATATGATGCGTAGGGGGCTTGGGGTTTCTACAGGAGCACAAGTTCACGTTGTACCACGTGGTCGGACCACGCGTATATTGTGGTGTGGAATAACAGTCGAGAGAGAACCCCGTCTGGAACACCCACCCTGTGATTCAGTGTGGAATTTGGGATTTGTTCAATGCAAGGCCAAAATCATACGTTTGTGGAGGCCAAATGAAGGGTATAGCGGATAACACCACTCACGATGTTCAAGGCAGAAATTCACGTTGTAAGCCGTCTCGGTAGCCACTGAAACACTCTACGGCTGTAGCGTTATGGTAGCTGTAGAAGAATGCTGTCGGCCACCGCTTGTACTCCCAAGGGGAATGTATATGGCAGTGAAGGTATATGTATCGAAAGGAAAGACGTCACATCACCCAAAGGGCCTCTGGCCTGGCGGTTAGTGGTCGAGCAGATCGAAAGAGGAGTACTCGCAAGAGGACTAGAGCGCACCCAATCGAGTTTCCAAGCGACAGTATCCCAATCGCTCTAACATGCTTCTGGGCGGAGCCCTTAAGTGAAAAGTTCCACGAAGTGTGGGCCACGGCCCACTGTCCAGCATCTACGGATGTTGATGAGCTTCAGGAGCATCCTTCAGGGGTCGGCAACTCCGAAAGGCTCTCCTCCTGTCGTAGCAGCTCTTAGCGGCAAAGTCCCAGGGAGCTCTGCGATGCAAAGGCGTCAACAGCCTTCTTTTATGCACTCGGTTTACGTGGGTTCGATGTTTTGATGGTCACGTCGTTGCAGTTCAAGCATATCACTAGTGGGAAAACGTGAAGCGGGAACGTGGTGCGGACCGCTCCGAGAAACCACCTACACCTCGATCTAGTCCCCGTCCGCTCCAGGTCCACTCCAAACACTCGCTGTTTGTATCAGAAGCTTTCACAAGGACCACAGTTCAACAACGCGGTCTAGCCCTCTTCAGTGTTTAACTTTGTACTCCAGACAGTCGCGAGCTTAAGTCGCGAGCTTAAGTCGCGAGCTTAAGTCGCGCTATAGGCTGTTTGCATTTTGCAAATTTTGCGGCGACTCGTCCTAAGCTACTACTCTTCTTCGTATACTAACGAGATTGTCCATTTTGAACGTTAACATGCGTTTTTAGGGCTCGTCTTGCTTGACAATCCATAAGGTGTCTTTAGACAATCTTTCCTCTATATTGTGCTTGCTACATCTAACAAATAAGTAGGGCTTATACATCTTCTTAGAAGGAGCTATATTACTTACAAATGTTTTTTGTGCAACGGAGCTTTTATAGCTCCGAACAATAGCGGAATCTACTACTAGACTTCCCTATAGTTATCATTGTCTTTGACACGTACTATTAAGGGGGCGTCTTGCTAATGCGGAGGATACGATTATTTATAACTCGATAGAGCCGTGTTTCTACCGCTTACTTCTATTACCGGCTTTCATGATAATACGCTACAATTCCATGAACACACCGTGCTTCTACGACTACTCCTTCTATTTAACTCCCTCCTAATATACTATGTTCCGCATAATGATTACAAAACTCGTCGCATTTCACTTGCAGTTTGAACACGTTAGTTACCTGCAACAAAGCACCTTAGAAATAGCCTGACAAACAAGTAGTGTATACGTAGCGGCGATTTGTTGCTTAAAAGCACACATGGCGGTGGAGCAGGAGGGTTTGAGAATGATTAGAAGTCGTAATCACGGGCGGATGTTCGAAGCTTCGCAATCTCTGGATTAAGGCCGCACACTAAGCAACAAGCGTACGCCCTCAGTCGCACAGGAGGTTCCTAGGCTAGAAAACTAGATGGAAAGTAGCACCGTGGCACGTGACTCCATTCAACGTTCTACGCATTCTAGCAACGCGCTGTGACAGACACTGCTTACAATTGATCAGAATGACCTCACTGACCATACGTGACGACGACAGCAGTCACAGACGCCTAAGGCGCTCTGGTCTGCTCCTGAGACTTTGGCAGCAGTCATCCCCCTCAGGACTTCCCACAACTGGATCGCGGGCTAACAGTCCAAGCCTTGAGCGACATGCTCGATCAGCAGCAGCAGCAGCCAGGTGTCTCGTAGGTATCCTCAAACCGGAGAGTCTTTCTGTACATCTTTCTCGAACTGACGAGGACTGAGTGGGTAGACAGAGCTGCGCGAGCACAAAGCATGGAGGCGACACGGAGAGATGGCGTTCTGCCTCGGCCTCGAAGTTCCCGGAATCCACCCGACACACCTTCTGCGACCCCACACCAGCGTCTTCCAGCAGAGCCTCTAGTAAACCTCCAACTTTGTCACTCTGCAGACTCTGTACTGCTCACTGTACATAAACTCACACACTCTGCTACTCCAACATCAGCTTGTCCCTATCCTGAGATCCACACTCTACACACACCCTATTGATCGGGAGACAAAACACCACCATGTCTTTTCTTGGTGGCGCCGAATGCTCAACAGCCGGCAACCCACTTAGCCAGTTCACGAAGCACACCCAGGATGACAAGAGCTTACAGAGAGATCGACTTGTTGGCCGAGGGCCTGGAGGGCTACAAGAGGGAATGAGGAGCCAGGGCATGGGTGGAGGAAGCGATGAGGTCTGTGTGACCTTTCGATGTGGATGCTGAGCGGCTACGACTAAGTACAGCGGCTGACTATGATGCCTACAGATGATGGACGAGTTCATGCAACAGACGGGCCAAATTCCACAAGGGCCCGGACCAGCGTCGCCCTTCGCAATGGAGCAGATGCGGAGGGAGCTAGAACAGGTCTCAAGGCGGAGCGGATCGCCTGCATGGGCGGCGGAGTTTGATCCTGGAATAGAGCAACAAGACAACATGGAGGCTGCGTTTGCCAGGCCAGCGAGTATGAGCAGTGGGATCAGCCCTGCGGAGTTCGCGCGATACCAGCAGATGAGATCCAACGGTACAGCAAGGACAGCAAGCCCAATGTCAAGCACACCAGCAACGATGAATGGGTATCAGCGGCCGATGGGAATGAGCTACGGCGGCATGTCTATGAACGGCATGAACATGGGCTACTCAATGATGCAACGACCTTTCAACGGCATGGGCGTTCAAAGCGATCTTCAATCCTCCGATAAAGGCAAAGCACGCATGGTCGAGCTCGACGACAATGACTGGGAAGCCCAGTTCGCCCAGCTAGACTCCACTACCGCCGAAGCGCTGGACGTCGAGGCAAACGCAGCGATGGAGGCGGAGCTGAACGACTTAGACAGGTCAGTACGTCCCGATACCGAAACCAACGCCTTTGGCGACTTCGAGAGCATCTGGGCCGGCATTCAAGCTGAGACTGCCGCACACAGAGCCATGGCTAGTGAACAAGACTTCATAGGCGGTGAAGGAGCCATGCATATGGGCGACTTCGACCAGTGGGAAGGATTTGACGGTCTGAACACCCACGGGGTTCTCAGGGATCCGCAGTTGGGAGATTACATGTTTGAAGAAGACAACTTGTTCAAGGATCTGAGCAACCCGTTCGAGGAAGGTATACGGATCATGTCCGAAGGCGGAAATCTATCATTGGCAGCGCTGGCCTTCGAGGCTGCTGTCCAACGGGACCCGACACACGTCGACGCATGGACGAAACTGGGTACCGCACAGGCGCAGAACGAGAAAGAATCGCCAGCTATCCGTGCATTGGAGCAGGCACTGAAACTAGACTCGAACAATCTTGAAGCGCTCATGGGCCTAGCCGTCTCCTACACCAACGAGGGCTACGACAGCACTGCTTACCGGACACTGGAGCGATGGCTCGCCACCAAGTACCCCTCTGTTATCGACCAGCCCCTCGCGACCGACGGTGACATCGGCTTCACCGACCGACACGCCCTGCACGAGAAAGTGACCGATCTCTTCATCAAAGCAGCGCAGCTCAGCCCCTCCGGTGAGCAGATGGATCCGGACGTGCAGGTGGGGCTGGGGGTACTCTTCTATGGCGCGGAGGAGTACGACAAGGCGGTCGACTGCTTCGGCGCCGCGCTCGCCAGCACCGAGTCGGGTATCTCGAACCAAGGCGAGTCGCTCCACCTGCTCTGGAACCGGATGGGCGCGACGCTGGCGAACAGCGGGCGCAGCGAAGAGGCCATCGACGCCTACCAGCGCGCGCTCGAGCTGCGGCCGAACTTCGTGCGCGCCCGCTACAACCTCGGCGTCAGCTGCATCAACATCGGCTGCTACGAGGAGGCGGCGCAGCACCTGCTCGGCGCGCTGGCCATGCACAAGGTCGTCGAGAAGGAGGGCCGGCAGCGTGCGAAGGAGGTCGTCGGGGATGGCGTCGGCGACGCCGAACTCGACAGGATGATTCAGCAGAACCAGAGCACGAATCTGTACGACACGCTCAGGAGGGTGTTCAGTCAGATGAACCGCAGGGACCTGAATGAGCTGGTCGTCCCGGGCATGGACGTCGAGGTGTTCAGGGGCGAGTTTGACTTCTAAGCAGAAGCGGTGTGGGTCGACGCAAGCGGTGTGGGCCGAATGGTGGGCAGTGGCCCTTTGCACACTCTTGTTGCATTTCTGGCGTCGCCTTTGGGGTGGAAACCCCCTCAGGAAGCGACACTAGGATTGGAATGAAATCCTGATCGTCACCAGCCTTAGCGGGTGGATCTTCAGGACTGGGAACCTATGCAAGGCGACTTGAAGATTTCCATGGTATATATCGGTTCCACGTGACAAAACTGCATGGCCTCTGCTACAGCTTCGCCTGCTTCTTGGCCCCTTTCTTCGCACTGGCTTGCCATCCGAACTCCAACTTCCCCGCCTTCCCGCTCTCAATCATGACATTCACCACCACCGGCACATCCGCCTTGAACCCCTGCACCGTGGCACGTTCCAACTCCTCCGGCGTCCTGACCACGAACCCCAGCCCCCCGCACGCCTCCGCAATCTTCTCATACGCGACCTCCCAGCCCAGACTCGTGCTGCGCAGGCCGCCGGCGCCGGCGCCCTTGGATGAGTTGTGTAGTCTTGAATATCCTCGCTTGATCCGCAGCACTCATCGGCGGTGCGGGTAGGGGTCTGGCGTGTCGTATCCCCTCTGGTTCATCAGCAACACCCTGGATAAGGTCTGCGGGCAGGTCGACGAAGCCGGTGCCTGGTCTGCCGTAGAAGGAGCTGCGGTATGCGGATTGGATGACATCTGGTATCAGGTCGAGTGACGGAGGCCGGATTGCAAGCTTGGTGTGTGATGTGAGGAGGGAGATGGCGTCTAGCTCTTGGAAGCCGCCTTTGGAGACGAGGTGGCTTTCGCTGGAACCAGCGAGGAGCAGCATGGGGAAGGCGTTGGCGGAGGAGTTGCCAACCTGCGACCATCACGAGTCGTCAGCTCCACCCATGCAAAACATCACAAGCGTTGACCTCTTCTCATCTTCGTCTTTGTCTTCTTCTACGTCTTCCTCTTCCTCTTCCTCTGCCTCTTCCTCTTCATGCTCAGTACTGGGTAGTACATACACCAGCCATGGCGTGCAGCACTCCCGGTCCTCCAACGACCAGGCAGACGCCCGGCTTCCCCGTCAGATATCCATACGCAGTCGCTGCATATCCAGCTGCTTGTTCATTGCGGAAACCTATGAAGCGAATGCCCAGATTGGCGGCCTGCTCTGCGATCTCAATGACTGGTATGCCCACGATGCCGAAGACAACCGTCACGCCCAGGTCTCGGAGAGCTCTCGCGACGATGTGAGCGCCTGTGGGCGGTGCAGAAGACGAGGCCATTGTTACTGGAGGCGAGACGAAGATGAGGGAATAGCGAGAGGGAGAGGGAAGTTGGGGACGCTCGCTCGTTCCTCCATCTCGTCCTCCCTGAAGCTCACGCTGCCGTCTCCAGCCAGTCCAGCCCTAGCCCTAGCCCTGGCCCTAGCCCTAGCCTCCAGATTCTCGCTTACAGTTCCACACGTTTAGCTTGGGTCGCCTAATATGCCTCGGCTCTTCCACGTCAACCTCACCAGCATCGACTCCTTCCTGTCTTTCATCTCAGCCTCGAGTTCAAACTTCGACTGTGACATGACCCTCGAGTGCAGCTTCAGGTTCATCTTCGTCTTCAAACCTCACAACGACTGCGACTTCATCTTAAAGCCCAGCTCCAATCCCGTCTTCAGGTTCGTGTTAATCTGTCCGTCACTCTCGTGCTCGGCTCCCTTTCTAGCCATGGGCATCAAGTGCGTCTACTCAAACTGGGGACGTATGTTGTAGGGAGCGCCGCTCGCTATGGCCGAAGACGGCGATTTGTCTTCAAGAAGAGGTCCGAAACGGTTGAAGATTTCCACATCCCCAACACCTGGTCGCACATCTGCAGTAGGAGAGTCTCATCCACTACGGACAGGTAGTCATGCAGACACTTGCCCTTTGCACGCAGACAAGTACCAAATGGAAGCTGTATGTAATGCAGCCACGAGTCGTGGTGGAAGATGCGCGAGACGTGCCGTTCATGTGCCGAAGGCCCCCGGTGCCACTTACTTACCTACCTGTCAGCAACACAGCGATCAAAAACCTTACGGTGGCATATGTGAAGCCAATGCAAAATGTGGCGAGCGTTGTGGCCGCAAGGTACATTGGATTCCGAGGCAGAATCAGCTCTGCGAAGAGCACAAGGACTACCCACTGCCTTGTCGATTCCTCCAGCTGCCGCCAGAACTGCGTCTCAAGGTTTACAGCCATCTGCTACCAAACCAGCCAGTCCCTTATGAGTGGGACCTCTTGCGTTCGGACGGGTCAGGATGCTGTCCGCAGATTTTGCGAGCCAACAGATTGATCTTCGAGGAGGCTAACGCGATGATGTATGGCAATGTTCCGTATCGTGTTTTCGTCGATCACACACAGATCTCGATGTTGGGCAAGACCTTTTGGATCAGAGAGTTCTACGGCCGTAAGGGAAGCGATTGGGTAGATACGGACTCTTGGAAGCTCTTCTCCCACGCCTTGGTCTCGGCCAACATTAAGACCCTCCACCTCGATATTTCCGCTTCTGACTTCGAACCGGATTCATTCGAACGTTTCCCGAACCAACAGAATGCGGCCGTGAAGTTCGAGGATTGGATGTTGTATCACCTGTTGAGCAACCTCCACAACCTAGTCGACATACTCGTCCGCTGCCAACCTCTCACTACACTTGAAGTAGTCTTCGACCTGACGTTCCCTAGTTGGGGTGGGAGCGAGCGCTTTGTCGCAGCACAGCTGCTCATGGGTCCTTTGAAGAGACTCCGCTCTGTGGAGAATCCTTGTGTGAAAGGAATCGTCGTCAAACAAGCCATCGTAATGAGCGAGGGAGATCCACCTCCTCGAACGTACATCAAGAAAACACATAGAAAACATGTCACTCTACAGAAGGAGTTCAATCAACTGTCAGTCGTGGCTGCGCCTCCGCCCCTGTCTGAGATGTTCGAGAAGTACAGAAGGCTAGATGCCTTTGCTTTCCAATTCATCGTACGTGAGCTCGGCAACAGCTCGGCCTATCAGTCGATAATGGGCTTGCTGCATTTTGCTCGGGTGGCCAGAGAATCTGAAGACGTGGAGATGTTTCACGAAGTCCAAAGGGAGGTCTATTCGGTATGGAAGAGCTACCTTGACTACCGTGATGAACAGCGAAGTCAAGTTGAGGCCGCTTTGTTTGGCACACAGAAAGAAGACGTAAGCAGCGACGATATCAGGCTTTCCAGTGTTCAAGACACTTCGACGACTCCAGGAAGAGTCAATTGTAAAAAGATCGCTTTGACATGTACCCTGGCCATTGTCGATAACATCAACTTCTGGAAACCTGAGAAATGGAAGGTTACGAACACGTGGTGCCGTAGACGACGAGATGCAGAGTTGCAGATTCAGATTTTCCTTGCGGGTCGCCTTTTCGAGCAGAGGCGAGGGAAGACCAAAGTGCCTGAAAACACAGACGAAGACCGCTTTCGGGTCCAGGCGTGGGCCTTCAACGGCAACGGAGCGCTTTGCGTCGAAACCACAAAGGGCCAGTTCATCTTCTTGCGAACTCCAGAATTGGTGAGATACATGAGGATATGCAGGAAATTGCGGCAGGAGAGGAGAGCGGAAAAAGCCACAACAGAGCAGGAGCCAGTGCACGGCGAGGACCCTCCATTCAGCGAGTCTGCGGTTCACGCTGGGGCCCACGTTGATGATCTGACGGATTCAGACGAGAGCGTTGTCCGGGGGTGGTAGCCAGCACAACGTCAGTCATCCACAAACCGCAGCAACCGTGCAATGGAGAGCAAAAATTGCGTGCGCAGCGTATTGCTATGGCACGGCATTGACATATCACACACCCATCACGAAATACACAAACCGCACTTATGTCCTGTCACTGCAGGACAAGATCGGCGCTACAGTACAATATTGAGACACGCTTGCACAAGCTAACCGTCGCACATTGAACTGCGCTAAGTGGTCAGTCTGTCAAGAAGCGTTATTAGAAACCCCCCCCCTGGATTGGAGTCAGGTGAGACTTGTCGGGGAGTTTCAGGTCGATTTGGTTTCGGGCATCTTGGATAGTCGTGCTTCTACGTATTACTAGAGGGGCAGTGGCTTGCGCCAATGCAGCTTCACACGAGGCTTTTGGAGCGTTTGTATCTCATTTGCTCACAATCTTATCAAGCACGAGAGCCAGATATGCGGTCCGGACTTCACTCTTACAGCTGCCAAGCTTATTGCTAGATGGTCTTCTCAGTGGTGTAGTTCTCGAACCTTACATTTGCTCTGCTGACCGTGTGTTGCTACGTTATAACCTTCCCGTCCCTGATCATGCGTACTTCTTTTTCCGTTCCTGTTGGTTGCTCCTTGGTCGATCACAGAACTCTCTAAACTGATGACTGTCGGCTCCGCTCTTTCATACGCATGCATGCAAGCACACTGTGCTAGGTCTTCTCTTGTGTCTCCGTGTCGCGCGCTTGTGACAGACCTGTTCATGGCTGCTCCTCGGACCAATCGAGGCCACTCGAAGAGCGTGTCGACAACAACATAGACTATAGAAGCAAATGTAAAAGACATGCCGCGCCCACAGCTGGCTATACGTCAAAGGAGCACGCGCGAGAATGCTACGCCAAGGAGGTCGAGGACTTCTAGCAATAGCCCGCAGCAGGGGTGTCTTCGAAGTCGATCGGCTGCCACAACTCTTGGTCGATACATAGTTTCTTCAAACACTCTTTCCAATTGGGCACTGCGCTGGACAAGACGTCTGTACACTTATGGCCTTTGCAATTGCCTTGATGGTCTCTTCAGGTGCGGACACCAGGTTGATGAGCACGCCAAGACCTGGTGATGCAATAATGTGAGCACAAGGCCGGAATAAAGAGTGTTCATGAGGCCGGAACGAACGCAACCAACCATACAAGAATCACGGGGCTCGTGCGTGGCCGGAATGCTCGCGTCTCGAGATGGTGTGAGAGGCCGGAACGAAGAGTCTCATTTTGGCCGGAAACTTTCCGGCCTCAGTTCCGTATAAGCAAAGCTCTCCCCAGATCTTCCCTTGAGACCTTACATCTCAGAGATCACTTTCCAATATTTTCGCTCCTGTCAATCCATCTCTCATTGACATCATCTGTCATCTATCACTCACTTCTCAACGCCACTGTCCCGTTGATCGCCCTCCATGGCCGTCTATCCCAACTCGTCTGCTTCTGCGCCTACTTTCCCCATCCTTCACTCCACACCTCCGGACTCTACCCTTCCTGCCTTCCTCGTCTCCACGAACCGAGGCTTCCTCCCCCGCAATGACCCTATCACTGTCCTGCCTTCGCCCTTTCAGGCGCTAGAGGATCTTCTTCAACGCATGCCTATCAAGACTGCCGATGGCAGCCCTGGTCTTCTGGCCACGGGCTCTCTCGGAGAGGCTGTGAAGAGTCTGCCTGACCTGACTGAGGAGGTCGAGCGGGTCAAAAATGATCTGCCGCTCATGAATGCGCTGTACCGCGATTATAGCTTCCTGACCTCGGCGTACTTGCTCGAACCGTGTCACATGAGCTCTTTGAGGGGTGAGGGCTATGGCTTAGCCCGTGAAGTGTTGCCGGCGAATATCGCGAGGCCCATTGCGCGGGTTGCTGAGCTGTACGTCTCCTCGTACATCATCTTTGGGACGGCTCCTGATGTGTTGACCCTACTACCCGTTCTTCTTTTGAAGAGTGTCTGCGTCGACTGATAGTAGGTTTTAACTCATAGTGCTGGCTTCAAGCCCTTCATGGAGTATGCCGGCTCGTACGCTTTGTACAACTTCCGCCTGGAGGATCCTACCAAAGGCCTCGAGTACAGCAACCTCCGACTCATCCGTGCGTTCGAGAACGGTCTCGATCCGGCTTCGTCCGAGGCAGGCTTCGTGCTGGTGCACGTTGACAGTGAGCTCTTTCGTCTCTCCTATCCCCTCGCCGTCATCAAATCCATCTGACGCATCTCGCAGTGGTAGCGAACTCTGGCCCCCTCGTGGCGGGCGTGGAGCAAACGCTTGCCGCAGCGGCAGCCAAAGACAGAGACACCTTCGACGAAGGCATGGCTGCTGTCGTCACCGCGCTGAAGAGGGTCAACGCCGTCATGAACGGCATGTGGAGCCACAGTAAGCCGAAAGAGTACACTAGTTTCCGTACCTTCATCTTCGGCATCGCTGGGCAGAGCATGTTCCCACACGGTGTGATCTACGAGGGTGTCAGCGAGAAGCCCATGACCTTCCGGGGCGAGAGCGGCGCCAACGACTCAATGGTGTGCATCGCTCCTTACCTCCATCTCTCCGTCTGGTGACATACCACTGACAAGTAACTTCTAGATCCCCCTCGTGGACAACCTCCTCTCCATTCCTATGCCCTCCACACCCCTCACCGCAATCCTGCACGACTTCCGTGCCTACCGACCCGGCAACCACCGCGAGTTCCTCGAGTGGGTAGCCGCCCGGTCTGCGAGTGTTGACATGTACGGCTTCGCGATGCAGGACTCGCGGTCTGCGGCGCTGTATTTGCGGGCCGTGGATCAGGTGCGCGACTTTCGGTGGCGCCATTGGTGCTTCACTAGGGAGTATATCCTGAAGAGGACGGCGCACCCAACGGCAACGGGGGGGAGTCCCATCGTGACTGTAAGTGCTCGGTTGCCGATCCCCGTCTCCTCCTCACAGGCGGAGTCGAGTTACACATCTCATCGTATCTCCACCAGCCATTCCGCCCAACGTCTCCATATCTCGTGCAACGCTGACTGAGTACTGAAACTACACAGTGGCTCCCCAACCAGCTGCAAGCGGTCCTCAACCTGATGAACACGGTCGCCGACCGCTTCGAGCACCTGCCCGGCTGTGACGACATCATGGACGTGGCGAAGATCCAGCAGCACACGTTGAGGAAAGAGGTCGAGAAGTACTGTCAGGAGAGGGATGTTGAGGTGTAGTTGTGTTGTTATGGGCTTGACGGGTGGGGGTTTTGGAGGGTTTGTTATGCAGCTGTGGGAAGGAGTGGACAGGCACGGGGCGATGAAACACATGCATGGACATCTCTGTTGATACTCCACACCTCGTCTGTGCAGCCCAAGTCTGGCAGTGCAGATCACCTGTGTTGACACCGAAACAAAGCGCAGCGGTGGTGACCGATGACTACTGACTCAACGGTAGTGGCAGTCGAATGACCTCAAGGCCACTTCTACTGCGGGCTCTGATTCGAGCAGCTTCACGTGGCACTTCTAGCTCGAACTCCCAGGCAGACAGCCAGCAGTGAGCGTAGCACAATTCATCCATCGTGTTACAGCCACTCCCACACTATCGCTGGGTCCTGGGAAGAGTCGAGCGAGAAAGTCTCCCGACTGGCCACGACCGCTAGTCTACCGTTCGTATCCGCACGGCTCCACGTCGACGGCGTCTCCAAGCAGAGACACCTACCGCCTGTCTACTGCTATGTGCACCCAACAGTGTCGGTACGGCCAAGATTAACAGGGGTGCATCGAGTGATGAGGTGGTGTAAGCTTGGTAAAGATTATGATGCATATAGATTTTTAATCTGCCAAAATATGTTGTTGGCGCATTGAGTCAACATGTTCGACTTCTTCCGTGGCGCAATTGGCTAGCGCGTCCGACTGTTAATCGGGAGGTTGGTGGTTCAAGCCCACCCGGAAGAGATTCTGTTTTGCCCTGTTGCCTGAGAGCAGTAATCGACGATTGGGGAGCTTTTTGCTCTTGTCAGGACTAGCTGGTCTGTTGGAGAGCAATATTACACAGACGGTAGCTATGTTATGCTAAAGGATAGTTGAAACTCTAAGACGCTGCTCCCCAATTCCACACTGGTGTTTCACTCGAACTCGGAAATGGCTGACAATACGATCCTTCACAGTACTACATGCGATAGGGTATTTTGCATTGACTACCATGTTAACACGGTGCTGAAAGCTCATTCCATCCCCCAAGAGTATCTTCAACAAGCGAACAGAATAGAAATCCCTATCACTTGCGGCAAATAGGAGTGGTTTGGACCAGTGCGGTGAATCTGACGAGTGCAAGTGTCAGCGCTCATTGTAACACTCGGATGGAGTAGTGTCTTTCTCGGACTTACGTCGCCGTGTGAGTGACGGTGGTCGTGGTGATGGTGAATCTGCGTTTGGTTTTGGTCCTAGTCTGGGCAACCAAGGTCGTCGTGGTCGACGCCACTGCAGTGCCCGAGTAGGTTGTGAAAGTTGGCGGGCTGGCGGGACTATAGAATGGAGAAGCATACCTCGTCAGCTGGAGAACACCCTTTGTGATATTCAACGAGGGGTGGTCCTACACAGTGGTAGTGGCGTCGGGAGCATTGGTCGTTATGGTAACGGTTGTGGTGGTTGCCGGGGCGGCGGAGACGGTTATGATCGGGTCGGGCGTCACAGTCACTGTGAGAGGACCGTCTCCGAGAACACCTTCGCCTTGGTTGGCTTCTCGTCGGCCCAAGCGGACGGGATGGTATCTGGCTCTGGAAAGACCTCGTTTGGAGGACTTTCTGACTGGGCACGATGTAGGTTCCGTGCATGGTGCAGTGATGGTGCGCGTTACTCGCGTGTGAACAATTGTCTCATATACCGCGGTGAAGGTCCTATACTTAGTCGTCGTAGTGGTGCTCCGAGCAGGGGTGACCGTGAAAGTATTGGTATTAGTCACTGCGGGACTCGTCACTGTGACCTGGGACGATGTTACAGTGTCTGTGAGTGTAATGGTCACCGTATCAGTCGCAGTGCTTGCTGCGTCCAGGTCAGCTGTCGCAAGCCGGTTGATGGCAGTCGAGACAACCGAGTCTCTGGGTCTGGCCTACTTGGTGTTGTAGTGACTGTTTGTGTCGGTGTATCTGCAGTGGTGGTGCTTTGGGAATGGGTGATGGTGAAGGGCGAAAAGGCAAACAAGTAGCCTGTGCCAAAGTCGCCAATGTTGTAATCGACATCGTAGGCTCCCTCCGGAGCTGCACCTCGAGAGTACCCAGAGCTATTTGAAGTCAGATCACGTAGAAACACGTTTCATTCAAACAAGACCTACCAATCGGCGAGCTGATCGGAGCCATCCAGTGCTATACAATCACATTGCCAATCCTGTCCATCCGGAGTAAAGAGGGTGGCTGGGGCATAGGAAGCGGCGTCACACCCCAGGGCAATGACTTTGTTGCCGATGTTTTGGGTATCTGATATTGCATAGTATTCTGTTGCATCCGACACGTCATCCAAACCATAAATCTTGCAGTTTGCATTCGTGTTCAACGGCTGTGAAGAGGAACACTGAGCTTGAACACGTGAGGATTGGCAGAAAGAGAGTAAGAGCACAAAGCCAAAGGCTCGAGGGTAGTTGGGCATTGGACCTGATGTATTGAAAGATAGAGACTAGGTCTGACTTTCTCGGAGGTGTAGAAGTTTGGAGAGTTGAGGACATGAAAAGGATCCTCTCGGTATACGATGCATGGGAAACGGCTCCCCTCATATCATCACTTCGTGCCCTACCCAGTCTCCAGGAGATTTTGTCTCAGCCTTTGTTGGACGCAGGTCAACACGTTCTAGACGAGCCTCTGCGCTGCGGATTGCCCTCTCCTGGACTCACAACACCGCGTGCGGGGCCAGCCTCATCTGAGAGTCACAGCTGGAAGAGGCTCGATTCTCGGTTACATCTAGTGCAGAGATTAATCGTGAGGGAGACCTACAGAGAGGCTGGCTGCACTGGAGAATAGCCGGGCGAGAACGATTGAGGGCGGCTGAAATGATTTGGTTTAGCTCTGAACCCTGTTTTCAATAGAATCGTTGTAACGCATTAACTACTGGCACTAGCTTTCTGGAACGGTAATCGAGAAAATGTATACTGCAACGCTGTGTTGCAACTGAGCAGTTACCTGACTAGCGTCCGTACACAGGGCAACCACAGGTGATAGGCACCGTGTCTACGTCCTTGCAGCTTCTTGGACTAACCCGAGCGACAAAAAGGGAGAACGATGATAGCAGGCCGAGAAGTAAAGCCAATCCCCCCGTGCTATTCCCAGTGAGATGAACCCCATCCGTGCCACCCGGAGCGAACTCCCGCTGGAAGTATAACAGCAAAGACGTAATCATAAGATCCGAGCACCCAATAACACATTAGCTTAACAAGGTCTCCCTCTCAATCACGCCTTCTTCTGCCTCATGAGCCGCCACAACTTCCTCACAGCGCCGGCCTGGCGGTTCATCTGGATGGCAAAAACGCCGTGCGCACCTGTTTGATCTTCCGTAAGCTGCAGTGTCTCCAAAGCCAAGGGATCGTCGTCCTCGTCAGCAGCCGTGGCAGCGTCCGTACCGTCGTTGCCTCTTGAGCCGGTGTGTTGCCAGCCGTACAGCGCTTCTTCGTCGGCGCGAAGGTCGGGCCGCGTGAGCGTCATCCGCAGAATCATCTCGCGGTTGCCAACGAGAGGCTGGGCGTACGGATCGTGAGTGCGGAGGTGCTTGCTCAGTGGGAGCAGGCCGACGCCGGAGTCGATGGAGGAGAAATTTGACTGTGTTCGCTGAGCATGGAATAGCACTGTGTCGGCCTCAGGTGTGCTCGGGCCGTCGGTATCCGAGTCAGAGGAGTAGTCATTGAGCTCAACATCATCATCATCATCTACAAACTCGTCGAGGAAGGGAGACCGGTCGTCGCTGGAACATCTGTGAGCGTTGTTGCTCGGCGTTCGCTTGCCGAGTATTGGCCGCTCTGAGTCCGTTGATATCGCCGTACCGATGGTGTCGCTTGAAGGGAAACCGAACTCGAGCGCTTCATCGAACTTCTGGGGTGACGCAAGATACAGGCGTAATTTCATCCTGGCCTCGGGGTCCGTGTAGTGTTTCGCTTCCGCCGAAAGGTCGAGTGTTGGCATGGACGGTAAAGGATCGGTGCTTTGGCGGAGTAGAGGAAACGTGCCACCTCGTGACCTGCTGGGTCGTAAGAATGGTGTGTTCGGTAGTGGTGGTGTCGAAGATGCTGGTGGGCGCGTGAATGCGATTCTGGAAAATGACATTGTTCTGCCGAAGGAGGCTCTGCTGGATCTGCGTCCTGCCGGTGGATCGATGATGGGTGTCATGGAACTACGAGGACGAACGGTGCTCAACGTGAAGCGGCGATCCGTCATCGTGTCTTGGTTTTGGTGGTTGTCTTCCACTAGCTGTTCGTCGTCTTCCAAAAAATCCTCCAGTGCACAGCTGTCTGCCACGGAAGTTCTACTTTTCGGTGATGCCGGTAGTGGCCAGTCTACTATTTCAGTGTGCTGGCTTTGCTGACTCTGTGATTCGTACAAAGTCTCGTCGGCAGCGGCAAGTATCACCGTCTGACACCTCCCAGCAAGTAGTATTTGCTCTTCTTTCGAAAAGTGCCTTCTCCGTACCTTGTCCGGAAGAGCGAGGAACCATTGAGCTTCAGCTTCTGTGATCCTACGTTCGTATCGACCGGGTTGTGGTTTCCTCAGCTTCCGCCTTGACCTGGTATCACTCCTTTGTGGACCGTCTGCGGACTTTGTGTCTTCCCACCACGTCGAAATATTATACGATGACGGAGAGTGGTGCAAGGAAACGGTCTCCTTAGGTTTCGTTGAAGCGGCGTGCTCTGCTATCCGTAATCGCTCGACGGATGAGAAACACTTCCTTCTACAAGATGTTAGCATGTTACGCGGACAAATGCGAGATTTAGTCGCGGTAAGGAAAGTGCTACGGAAGGAGTTCATGGGTACGCAGTCGCCGCGTGTGATCTACGTATGTATACACGTAGTACATGGCAACGCCAGTTGTCCTCTCAACAGATCACTGGAACGGGCACTGCTACCGGATCCTGATGTTCCTTGAACAGAGGCGACGTTGCTCCCGGGCCCGGGACATTTGCAAAGAGGAACCGACGAGCTCAGTTGAGAGGTCACTTACTGTACGGAAGGAGGCAACGCTTCATACTCCTCGGTCAAGACTGGTGCTTTCATGTTGAATGATTGTCGGCTTTTCCTTCTTGCTACTTGGACTATTGGTGCGCTCGATCTGGAAAGTGAGTGCAGGTCACGGCGAACTGATTTGGCCGGAGGTAGAGGAGAGGAAGAACGATCGAGAGGCGGCATGACGGCAGGAATGGAGAGGGCTGAGGCAGTAGGCATATCGGAAGACGGCAGGGTCAAGATCAGCGCGATTGCTGTGTCGTGTAGGGATGATTGCAGACGTTTGTGGTCACTCTGCCGCCAGCCTAATCTCGCCGTCCCGGGGAAGGCCTGCTGAAACGGCTTCGACGTTTGCGACGAGGGGGAGGCTCCTGGCGACCCTTGTGGTTCTTGCGGTTATTGGCTCACCCGGCAGCAAGAACTGTGGCGTGTCAGACGAAGGCGATGAGGGTGCATGGCCGAGGGGAGGGCGTGCCCGTGTACTTGTAGGGGAGGATGCCGGTGACGGCGATGAGGATGCCTTGGGAAGCGCTGCGCTAGGCATGGCAAGCATGGCATTCATGCGATCCTCCCGCTCTGGCGATTGCTGGTCGTTGGAGCTGCCCCTCGCGGCGTGAGCGCTCTGCAGGGGAGGCGTCCGGCGAACGCACGCGTAAGGGAGAAATTGGCGAGCTGGGCGACGGTGAGCTGGGCCTCGATCCTCCTAGCTCCGCCAGCGCAGGCACACACTGCGGACGACGGCCCCATCTCGAAGCACCGCCAGATTGCTCGGAGTACTGGGAGGACTCGGCGGCGATTACGCAGCCGCTGTGGTCCTCATGATGGAGAGAGAGACGGAGGATCTGTGCTGGGCAGATGCTGGCAGCAGCTTCCCTGGCAAGCCATCGGGCCTTCGTCCATGGCTAGTTACCGCGCTCCTGGCGCGTGTCAAAGGCACTTCTAGCTGCTAGTCACCCCTCGAACATCCCAGCTCGACAGCGGACCGCGCCGGGAGTGGAAAGATTAGCTGGCTCGGATCAGAGCAAGAGCTGTCGATCAGGAGAACGACGTAGATGTCTGCTCCAGAGCCTCCGGGCGAGAGTCACAGTCGTGACGAGAAACACAGGGCTCTACACGAGGATCATGGACATGCAGGTATTTCGTGTTCACACTGCTCGGAGCACATGGCTGTGCCGCTGTACCACCAGATGGCATGCCCGTGGGGTCCGAAACAATAACATCTCGGCAAAGCGTCTTTCATCCCCCTACATATGCTGCATCTCAGGCCCGGCTTTCTCACGCGTGTCATCACACGTTGGCCCGGTCCATCCGATAGACGGTGCCTCTTAGCCAGCCTTCACACACGTCGTTCAGCCACTTTACCCGCCCCCCTTGTTCTTCTTCCTCTCTTCCTTCTCCTGCAAGGAGCCTTTTGTTGAGTTCATCTGCAGTGAACGATGCAAGGTGGTTCCTACGCGATGCACGTCCTCGTGGGCATGCGTGCTATTGCCACGGTACCGGTACAAATGACAGCTCCGTATACCTGCAGCAAGCCTGTCCACGGACATGTGTTTTGACGGGAGCGTTTCACTTGCTCGTCACTGTTTGCTGTTGAGAACGCCTTGCTTGAGACAGCCCTGCATCATCGCTTTCCTCTGCAACGCTTCTGCCCTACGGGAGGAAGATTGAATCAGTGATAGGCCGCCGTTGACGAGATAACTACCTTGATACGATCCTTCATCCGCCTCCCATGGGAAGCCGTGGCTGTCTGCACATGTCCGCTCAGTTCGCTTCCACTCTGCGTACTGCCTATGCCACTAAGCAGACTCAGGTCACGTACGCAATTCCCCGTCGTCAAGGCAAACTCTGGCTTGCGTAACGCTTGTGTTACCTTGCTGGTGGTGGATCATCACAAAGCATAGCGGATCCCTTGCAAGTGCAATTATACCGCAAGAGGCACGGTTGTGGCACTGGTCAATAGAACAATGTCGTATACTACGTGACACAAAGCCTCGCTGTCGTCGCTGTGATGAGAGAGTGCTATCGATCTGTGTTCGATGTTGAGACGCGAATCTAGAAGGCGATCGAACGGCTTCAGCTTGCACGTATTCCCAGTCGGACCATTAAAAGCGTCTTTCATGAGATACTTGTAGAGCTGGACGTCCTCTTTGATCACGTCTGGAACAGTACCCTAACAAAGTCACTCGGTCCGTGATTGATCTGAAGGCGGATCAAACAGTGTTGAGATTGCGTCTTCTTCTTAGCTCTTTCGCATGACGGAAAGAACACTCTGGGCCTTGCACCGGGACGCTTCGCAAGCACACGACACTGTACTGGCGAGTAGCAGTCACCTCCATAGGACGGATACAGCCTCCAAGGAGGGATGGCGAGGGCCCTCGACCAGTTTCTGAAGGCAGCCGGCGGGGCACAACCGAGAGTTCGGAGAACAGCTCGGCCACTGCGGAGGGTGCGAGGAGACAACGATGCAGACGCCTTACCCCATCTTGATACCAGCTCGAAGACGGGTCCGAGTCACGGCTCCTGAGTATAAGTAGACAGCGTCCCGCCCTCGCTCTCCGGGGCACACACAAGGAACGACGAGCCAACGGGTTTCGACGAAGCCCAGGACAAAAGGCGGAGATGATTCGGACGAGCCGTACCCCACAGTTTTTGCAGCGGTCGAACCAGCGTCAGAGCTCCGACAGTGCGGGGTGACACCCCAAAACGTTTCTGGAGGCTCCATTTGGCTCTCGGTCGTTGGGTACGGCTCGTGGCCGGGCTAGCGAGGCCATGCCATATAAACTGGTCGACCGTCTGCAACAATGAAAGACGCTTCAAGCTGCTTGGACTGCACCGACACCACCATCGATCTTCTGCATCATCCGTCACCATGTTCCTATCTTTTCTCTTGACGCCTTACGCCCTTCTCGCTGTCCCGCTTGTCTACTACCTTCTTCCGTACCTCCGCAATTGGAGCATTCGCGACATCCCCTCTCCTTTCCCGGCTGCCTTTACCAACTTATGGCTTCTCTACCAGTGCAGACGTGGGAGAAGATATCTGGCAGTCGATGCGGCGCATAAGAAGTACGGGAAGCTCGTCAGGATACAGCCAAATCATGTCTCGGTCGCGGATCCCGATGCGATACCAATAATCTATGGACACGGGAATGGCTTCATGAAGAGGTATGCAGAATAATGCTACAGGTCCACCTTGTTCGAGGTAACGAGCCATCGGCTGACAGGGATTGTGTGTGAAGTGACTACTACGATGCCTTCGTCTCCATCCAGCGTGGACTCTTCAACACACGCGACCGCACCGAGCACACTCGGAAGCGCAAGACGGTCAGCCACACCTTCAGCTCGAAGAGCATTGGGCAATTTGAGCAATACATGCACCACAACCTGGAAGAGTTGACGGCACAATGGGACCGCATGGCCAGTCACGCACCAGGAGAGAAGGGCAAGGGATACGCTGAGATGGATGCATTACACTGGTTCAATTACCTGGCCTTCGACATCATCGGAGACCTGGCATTTGGCGCTCCGTTCGGCATGCTTGAGAAGGGGAAGGACATCGCTGAGGTGCGATCTTCGCCTGATGCACCGCCAACTTTTGCGCCAGCCATTGAGGTGCTTAACCGACGTGGTGAAGTCTCCGGGTATGTTCTCTAAGCGGCGAACCGTTTTGAAGACCTACAGACGCCAGCCAGCTAACACTCGCCATTATAGTACCCTCGGATGTCTGCCTGCTCTCAAACCATATGCGCGCTATCTTCCGGACTCCTTCTTTACCCAAGGCGTAAAAGCAGTCGAGAACCTCGCCGGTATCGCCACCGCCCGCGTAAAGTCCCGATTGGACAACCCCAACACCGACCGCGTCGATCTCCTTGCCCGTCTTATGGAGGGCCGTGACGAGAACGGGAACAAGCTGGGTCGCCAGGAGCTCACCGCCGAGGCCCTTACCCAGTTGATCGCCGGCAGCGACACTACTTCCAACACCTCTTGCGCTTTGCTCTATCATTGCCTCAACAACCCATACGTCGTGGAGAAGTTGCACAAAGAACTCGATCAGGCGCTGCCAAACAAGGACCAGGTGCCGCAGTTCGAGCAAGTCCGTGACCTGCCGTATCTTGATTGTGTGATCAAAGAGACTATGCGAATCCACAGCACTTCTTCGCTCGGACTGCCTAGGGTGGTACCGGCTGGTCCGGGCATTGATCTCTGCGGTCATCACTTCCCGCAGGAGACTGTGTTGAGCGTTCCGGCGTACACGATCCACCACAGTAAAGAGATATGGGGAAACGACGCCGATGAATTCAGGCCTGAGCGGTGGGAGAACGCCACCGAGAGGTAAGCTCAGTCCCTCTCTGCTCTCCCACGAGATCTACTCTGCTCTTACCAGAGCCCGAGCACAGGAGAGACAAGAGTGCTGACACAGTGACGTCGTATAGGCAAAAGGCAGCATTCATTCCCTTCTCGTATGGCCCACGCGCCTGCGTCGGCCGCAACGTTGCCGAAATGGAGATGGCTCTCATCGTCTCGACCGTCTTCCGTAGGTACGAATTTGAGCTCAGGCAGAAGGAGTTGGAAACGAGGGAAGGCTTTTTGAGGAAGCCATTGGGATTGATTGTGGGCATGCGGAGAAGGTCTTCTTAGGTTTCAACGTTTGCCCACTGGAGGGACGGTCTTATTTAGTGCATCGTATTGGGCGGACGACTTCGTCGATCGCGGCCTGTGGCGGAAGGCAGTTTCGCGAGTGTCTCCACTGCTCTATTTCCAACACCTCTGGGCTTGTTCGTCCTATCGACCATACAAGCATGGCGTCTCCAACAGGAGTACAAAACTCCTGGGGCGCGCATCTCATGACACCACTTGTACTCGAAGCTGTATCAGGACTCAATTTCCCTGAGATAGGATGCATTCCGCTATGTGAACAGAGACTGTACTTGGCCCAGACTCGCGGAAGATGGCGGATCATTGTTCGTGCGTGGTCGATGTAAAGAAGGCGATTTAATCATTGACGTAGGGAAACAGCGGCACGTGACAATCGCGGATTTCCCGTCGCCGCGAAGAAAATCCTCTAACTTAGAATCTCCTGTATCCAACATCGGCGCAAATCGAAAACGCTCTCACAAGCAATCCATCTGCCAACCCAGTCAGCACCTCACCGTTCCTTACAATCGTTCGATATCGCCATCATGTAAGAGTGCAGCATACCTCGACTCTCCTCGTGTCCAACTGATCATTACAGGTATATCATCCGTCGCGCCGCGCTCAGGACATTGTCCTCCCCATCAACCTCCTTCGTATCAAAGTCTCGATCACTCACCACAGTCACACCCTGCGTAACGAGGCCGAAGCAGCAATGGGCCACGGTATCGTTCCAGAAACGGTTCGCAAGCAACGAAGCTTCCCCTACTGAAGCTGAGACGACGAACGAGACCGTCACGGAGGAACCATCGAAGGCCGAACGAGACATCATAAACGAAAACGCCCCCTCCAACCTTCCTTCAGAGTCCACCGACAATCCAACGCCCACCAACTTCACCGACACGCCGGAGCCCTCGTCAGCACAACATGGGAAGCAAGGAACCGTCGCGTCGGCCATTGAGTCCGCCACCGAGACAGTTAAAGAGAAGGCTTCGGAGGCCGCTGAGGCAGTGTCTCGGGGCAGCCAGGGTATGAGACAGTCGTTTGGCGAAGCTGCTGGCTCCGTCGCCGCTGCTACTGGCATGGGAGGATCCTATTCCCAAGGCCGCGAACGTGAAGGTTTCGGGCAGCAAAACAGACCAACACCTCCACCATCGAAGATCCTCTATGTCGGCAACTTGTACTTTGAGGTCCGGGAGGACGCTCTGAAGCGGGAGTTCCAACGTTTTGGAAATGTCGCGAATTGTAGGATTGTGTACGACAACAGAGGATTGAGCAAAGGGTACGCCTGTCCATTACGCTGAGCAGCGTGCTAGTCCCAGTCACCATGTCTAACCCCACACGCTACTAGGTTCGGTTACGTCGAGTTTGACGACCTAGAGTCCGCCACCAACGCCGTCCAAGGCCTCAACTCGGCCGTCTTCGAAGGCCGCCGCATGGCCGTGCAGTACCACATGCGCCGCGAACCCAGGGGCGCCACGAGCGAGCCCCGCGAGACGAGAGAGCCATCCAAGACGCTATTCATTGGCAACATGTCGTTCGAGATGTCTGACAAGGACCTCAACGACCTCTTCCGCGAGATCCGGAACGTGCTCGACGTCAGGGTCGCCATTGACAGGAGAACCGGCCAGCCGAGAGGCTTCGCGCACGCGGATTTTGTCGATGTCGAGAGCGCCATGAAGGCAAAGTCGGTCTTGGAGAAGAAGGAGATTTACGGACGGACCTTGAGAGTCGACTACAGCGTCTCTGGTGGATCGAGATCGCAGCAATAGTCGCACATGGAACGTCGAGGCGTGGCCGAACGACGGTGCGGGAGCTCGTTCTAGAGGGATGGTAGTCGTGGAGACGAGGTGGCCAGCGCATGGTGGAGAGGCCTGGTTTGTAAGAAAACGCCACGAGGCGGTCGATCAGACAGAGGTCTCCATCGACTTTCGTCGTCGCGATAGTCCGTTCCTCATACATTGCGTCGTGATCAGCATTCCCCCCCTTTGGCGTACACGTCCGGGAAAACGTAATCCTCTTCGAACTTGTCGTTGTATCGGGAGAGTGTAGAGTAGTTCTAGATTTTCTGTATTCCTATAGGGACGTCACACAAAAAAATCACCACTTTGCGTACCAACATCGCTCGACGTGCGGTGGGAAGTCCTCTTGCAGTCGGTGTCCAGCTCATACTCTTCTATGGCGAAGCTAGCAGTTCGACCAATTCACGTCTTCTGGAGTTCGGTCGTCCAGCTAGCGCAACGCAGGGATATGCGAAGGCGCAACCCCGTAGGATATAAACGATGTTTTATTTTGTCAGGGTCAATGAGGTCACATAGTGAGGTGGCTCGCGTCCAACTTCTTCCGTGGCGCAATTGGCTAGCGCGTCCGACTGTTAATCGGGAGGTTGGTGGTTCAAGCCCACCCGGAAGAGTTCCTTTTTTGCCCTTTTGCCTGCCTGACAGCAGCAATCTGCGATTGGGGAGCTCTTTGTTCGCCATCAACTCGTGACGATCACATTTGTGAACTAGGGGGGCGGGGTGCAGTGGGAAGAGATTGGCGCCGCCAGCATCAGTACGTAACGCGCGACAAATCCTACGTCGCTCGCCCGGACGACTGAGGGGCGTCCGACTTCTGACGAACCGAAGGGAGGGGGCTCCCGTGCTCCTCCGATCGCAGTCACTCGCCATCGAAGTCAGAGAAGGATTTGCTACAGAAGCTACAGACTGGGCCTTTAGCAACGCACGCTGCAGAAACATGAGAGCCGGGAGAGAGAGAGAGAGAGAGAGAGGAACGCATCGATGCAGCCAGTGAGGTATCCGTGCAACACCGAAAAGCCGTTTCCGAGACGACAGGAAATGCCAAACTCGTCCTCTTGCTCGTGTCAGGCCCAGAGAAGGGCCGTGGGGAGGTCGGTGGTCAGAGTCAGCGCGACGCGGTTCTGTTCTCCGTCCTAGACTCGATGGAGGCGGTCTCCCATGCGCCATCGATAATGCGGTTCTGAGTGCGCTTGCCGTTGCCGTTGCTGTCATGGTCGTCGTCCGAGACCTGCTCGGTAGGCGGCGCGCCGTAGAACTCGACCGGTCCTTCGCCTTGACCGTGATGACGGTTCGTCATCAAACCCTGGGGTTCCTCGAAACGAACCCCTTTCGCGAACGTCTGTCCGCTTCTCCTAGCGCTCTTCTGCATTCTCTCCGTGTCCGCCATGTCTTCCCCAACCCCCTCCTCGCCCTCACCCTCACCCTCGTCCCCACACTTGGCCTCACTGCCCGTCAAAGTCCCAGAAGCTCTTCTCCGCGGGCGCTTGCTGTCTTTTCTCGGCCCTAAACGCCTGCACATTAGCCTCGTCATCGCTCTCGTCGCCGAAGCCCCAGGTGCGGCTCGCGTTCTTACGCCCGCCCATGCCGTCGCCTGCCGTCTTGTAGATGCCCTTGTCAGCAATCCCGGCGCGCTTTTCCTTCTTCGCTGCTGCGGGTGATGTGTCGTACAGGTCCCAGTGCGAGTCCATGTGCCGCTGCGGCTTCTTGGCTGCCGCATCGCCCGGTGGAGCTGAAGCGAAGTGCTGGAAGTCGTCGTTCTCGTCGGTTGGCGCGACCTGCTTGCGTGTGGGCTTGGGGCTCTGGTCGGCCATCTCGAAGTGCGACTCGTTATTTCGACGACCGTTGTTAACGTTTGTGACGTTGCTCAGCGGCCCTTTTCTTCCGTTGAGGGCGATGTCGGTCTCTTCGTCGCCGATGACGTTCTCCTGGTACATGCCCATGCCTCTGCTGTGCATGCGGCCGCGCGCGATCGGTTGCTTTCGGTCGCCTTGGGGAGTGCCATTGTCGTTGAACTCGAAGTGAGGAATAGCATCGGGTCGAGCTTGATGGACTACAGGACGCTTGACAGGCGATGTAACATCCTGATCTCTGGTCAGTTTCTTTGCACCACCAGTAAGACCGAACTGTTCTGACGCACCTCGTTCTCGAAGAGGTCGATGTGCTGGGTAGTGCCAGGGTACTCTTTCGGCTTGACCTTCTCCGGCGTCACGAAGTCCTCGAACTTCCAGGAAGCGACAGCCTTGTTGCTCTTGCTGCTAGTGGGACGATCATCGTTAACGCTAGCCTTGGTCGCGACATCTTCACCGTCTCCAAAGGTGAAGTGGTTGTACTTGTTCGGGTTAGTCTTGATACCGTCTGGCGATTTCATCTTGTTTCCTGGCTCGTTCTCGTCGAAGAGACGGTTGCGAGCATAGTGCTTGCCAAATCCGGCTTTTGGAGCGTGATTGTTCTCTGTGTTCTTCTTGGGAGATGGGCTACGTGCTACCAGTGACTCGTCGCCAGCGAACAGTTCTCCGTAGTCGCGAGGTTGCGGCTTGGCTGAGACTCGTGGCGCGACGTATGGTCCGTAGTCCGAGGAGTTGTTGCTATGCTCATTGACATCGTGCGGTGCGAAAAGTGCCAGACTCGCATGTGGATCCCTTGTGGGGTTGCTGTTGGAGTGAGATCTGCTGGTGATGATGACCTCGTCCTGCTTGCTGTGACCATTCGTGGGCTTTGCAGATGTAGTTGCTGAATATTGACTTATGCAGGAAGTGATCAATCGTGCCTGATCTGCACCGTCGCGAATCGGCCAGGAGCGTGCACGCGCGCCCATGAGCTCGACTTGCTTGATCAGGGAAGCTTGGTCCCAGTAGAGCCGGATTTGACGGATCTTCTGGTCTTGGTCGAACGTGACGATGTGAATCTAGACAACAATCCGTTAGCTATTCGAATCGCTGATCGCTTGAGCAGCAAAAGAGTTGCCAGGAGTAGTGGCAAGGGACAGAGCAATGATCCGGTAGATGCCACACTGATGGACGTAATTACCATTGGGAAGGTAGCCATCCGGTCAGCAAGGAAGTTCTCCTCCACTTGAGGCAGGTATGCACCTCCGCCAGAGAGGAACTCCACAGTCATCTCGACGTCTGCAGAGAGGGCATCACTGCTCTCGATAGCACCGAGAACCTTCTCGCTCTTCTTCTTGAGTATCTTTGCCTGGGTCTGCAGGTGCTTGATGATCGCAGCGGGCTGGTTGATAGTTGTGACAGTGGGGACATAATTGATGGAGGACTTGTCGGCCAACGCTACAGCGGTGGGGTTGGCCAGGAATTGCTGGTACTTGTCACAGAGCGACATGGTGAGGAAGTGAGATGGAGTGTGTGCTGGCGAATGTATTGTTTGACGCGAAGGGCGTGACGGGCAATGGAGGACTGCGTCGGGAGGGTCGCAGAGGTTCGGTTCCCGGAGCCGTGTAGAGACACAGCGGGCGATGGAGTGGGGTTTGGGGTGATGCGACTGCCGAAGATGGCTTCAGGTTGTGGTTGGAGGTAGAGGTATAACCCGAGGGTGCGTTGCGGTCGCTCTTGTAGGAAATCCCGCTTCTGGTGGCGACGCTCGGGAAGAGGTGCACGTACTGCTCTAGAAGAGGTGCAAGTGAGGTCGAAGGTGTAGCCTGGATGGAAATAGTCTCAGGGAACCCGGTCTCAAAGAACGACGCCGCAAACAGTCCCTTCGCTGCCCCACCTTAGGGAGTGGCGACTACAGACCAAAGGTCGTGGCCGTTGACTGACTTCAAGACTGCTTCTACTACGAACTATTGCTCGAGATCCATCAGCTCTTTTGGAGCGGTGTTGCCCGTATGTTTCAAGCGATAGTCAGCAGTGCGCGGCACAATTTTTCTAGCGTGTTACGGCTATTCTTACTACCAAGATCTGGCAGTCCCGACCTGAGAGGTGCCTCAATTATGAAGCCTTCGATCTGTGGTCTGTGGACTCCCGTACT